>JZKD02S0248152.1:336594-377053 GCA_000966675.3 Picea glauca
TCAACATTTTCCACGTTGGTCGAGGGCAATCCTTAATTCTATGGTCAATGATTTGGCATTGAAACATATGTTCAAGAGCTTAATGTACTAGACCAGTTGGTGAATCCCCCCCCCCCTATTCATCGCCACCTAGATGTACATAAATTCATTAAGGTCTTTAAACATTTTGACTCTTAAGGAAACCCGTTTTCTAAGGCCATAGGTTGAAGAACCTCATAAGCTCATGTCATATGAAATTACCAATTGATGTAATGATACATTTTAAGAAATCCCCAAAATTATGGTCAAGCTTTAAAACACTACCCCATGAATTACCTTGGTTCAATTAAATTACTATGTTGCAACTCGTTATAACTCTGTTGCAACTCACTATAACTATGTTGTTACTCTATTGCAACACTATGTTGTACTTTCTCCTTCGAATTTTGTGTTGTTACTCCACTTGTTGTTTCTCACTATTATTCTGTTGCAACTCGCTATAACTCTGTTGCAACACTTTCTGTAACTCTGCTGCAAATCACTATAACTATGTTGTAACTCTATTGCAACACTATGTTGTAATTGTACTTTCTCCTTCGAATTTTGTGTTGTTACTCCACTTGTTGTTACTCACTATTACTCTATTGTAACTCGTTATAGCTCTGCTACAACACTTTCTGTAACTCTGTTGCAACTCACTATAACTAAGTTGTAACTCTACTGCAACACTATGTTGTAACTGTACTTTCTCCTTCGAATTTTGTATTGTTACTCCACTTGTTGTTACTCACTATTACTCTGTTGCAACTCACTATAACTCTGTTGCAACACTTTCTGTAACTTTGTTGCAACTCACTATAACTATGTTGTAACTTTGTTGCAACACTATGTTGTAACTGTACTTTCTCCTTCGAATTTTGTGTTGTTACTCCAAGGAGGCTACAATAAACAAGTTCGAGAAATGGTCTTAAGATATCATCCATAAATATTATAAGTGTTGTCATAGTATTGTGTAATATAGATTGCATAATGACTCACTCATGCAATCCATGTGTTTTTTTAAAGTAATATTCCAAATTATTCTTTGTGTATATTGTCATATTGGTATCATTACTTCTAATCCAACTTCATGATAACACATGCTTACAATATTTGGTTGATTAGTGCCTTGATTATTTGTAGGGGATATATATATTACAATATTACAATGTAATAGTAATGCCATATTACAATGTAATATGGCATTACCATATTACATTGTAATATGGCATACAATATGGTATACAATATTTCATGTAAAAAAAAAAAATTAAACCTAAAGTCATCGTCGCAATATCGACGCAAGTTCGTCGGAATTTGCCATGAATATTCGTCCCACATACAGCATGTGCGTCGTAAATTTGGTTTTGAGATATTGCACTTGTTGATATTACCATGAAGTTTCGTTGCAATTTGCAATGGACTTTCGTCGCATGTTCAGCAGCTGCGTCGTAAGTTATTGGCTTGGCATAACTTTTCGTCCCAATTGCGACGAATTTTTGTCGTAATTGTCACATTTCATCGTTGTTATTTCGATGATAGTTCGTCGTAATTGCGACGATGCATAGGGTTAACCGATATTGAAGGTGGTGACACGTGGAGAGCTAATTTTGTCGATGTTTCCACGCACACTTGGATCGTGGATATAGCGACGAAATTATTCCGACGAAAAAAAATCTCGGCTTTCGTGGAAATTGCGATGGATAAGTGTGGCAATATCAACGAAAAACCATCACAAATTTTCTCATATGTACTAGTGGCTAAGTCATGGGCTACTTGAAATAACACATCAATGGTAAGAACTAAGTTTATTTTCGAGTCAATGTTCTGTAGGTTCCACTATACAATTCATATTACATCAGGTAGATGAACATATTTTACAATGAATCTAATTAAGGACTCTCTCAAAATATTCAATGTTCTGTCATAAGAGTGGTTTTCATTATCCAAGGGTGACAAAAAGAAAGCACAACTAAGGTAATGTTAATAACACTAACACTGATATGTGACTTGAAGAGAAGAGATTGGGTGAGAAGAGTTCATGTTATCCTTTAGTTGTATCAAGCAACATCGAAGCGTACTACAAGTCACACTCCATTCAAAGTGGCATTTAGGAAAGAAGCTATCTACGAAATGAGTATTGTGTTCCATCCTTAATATTTTTAGTGGGTCAATGTTTATAGAGTTAAGATTCAATAAATAATATAGTGGAGGAGCTTGAGTGGTTGTACAAGAACATGTTTTGGTTAGAATATTAGTGGGTTATGGACCTTACAACCTCAAGAAACTCTATGAGAATAGATTGATCAATCTTGAGACACTAGTCTAGGGATTGTGATTTCTCTTGGATAAGGGAGTTTTGAGATAGAGGAATATAGTGGAGTGGAGCACTAAAAACCTTAAAAAAAGGACAACCTAATAAGAGTCGGATGGAAACCGAGTACCACCTAGTATGTAGGTAAGGCATCTTCATTAAATTGCAATGTAGGCCCAATTTTACTTCATGAAGGCACTGTCATAAGGTCTATGAAAGGAAGAGGGTGGAAACATAAGTTCCAGAGGGACTCCAAGAGGAAAACTGGTGCAAGACAAAGGGAAGTGGACAAGGAATTTGTGGCTAAGTGTGTCATGAAACAATTCTAGAAAACATGACAATATATCAAGGTTGTCCTTCGAGACTAGTTATGAAACTAATCACAAGGACTCCAAGGTGGGAACTAGAGATGGACATAGGTCACAATGAGAAGGTCATTGGGTGGAAAAATAGTACTTGAAGGACTCTGATAGAAAAACGATGGATTGGCATTGGATAATGAACTTAGGAAGGTCAACAAACAAGGATACAATGTTGAAGTGGAGGACGAGTTGGGATGCAAATCCTAGAGGGATATTGTCAAACAACATCCCAAGGACTATGATTATAGACAAAGCCTGACATATGTTGAAAGGACACATATGGAAATAGGATGGAACATGTTCAGAAAAAGGATCATGCACACAATAAGGGGTAGAGTATAAAAGACGACATGTTCAAAATACATGTGATAAGATGGCATTGCTAGAAATCTCTACAAATATGGTCAAAGGATGTTTTATGTATATTTTCCAAGTGTTCAAGTGTCCACCTGTCTATTATGTAAGGTCGACCTTACATGTTCAAAGGACTAACGATTATCTATGATGAATGATCTTTATGATAGATAGAGTCCATCGTTAGTGGCATGTCTTAATAACAACATATGAGGTCAGCTAGTGACCATGTGAGTGATTCACATGAATGATAGTGGTTCAGGTAAGTTGGTATTGCTCTATAAAACATGGAAAAAATAGTTAGAGATGACTAGGTGATAGCTCGTCTTAATCACTAGTTATTAAGTCTATGTTGAAGTGTATCTATTTATAGATAATGTAAGATAGAGAAGGGTTCAATTTATTGATACGAATTGCTCATAGGTTGTTCAGAGGGATTGCATGGGGTCTTGCTAAGTCGCTAATCATGGAAACATTGGAGCATGTCATCTCAACATAGGATGGTGGGAAAATGAAAGACAATCCACAGGACTAGGGTTGGATGTGCTATTGAGTATGAAGGTATATAGTATGATTTGTTAATGTAATGGATAAACTTTGATAATGAGCATAATGAGTTTGATAGTGGTTTTGCTCTCACAACTATGGGTCACACTATAAATATGTGTTATCATGTGGTGTGCACCTCTGTTATTGTTGATGTTTGTTTATTATTGGTACTTTATGCTTGCTACACTACATAGAAACTTGAGATGGACATGTTGAATGTGATTATGCTAGTGACTTATCAATGATAATAAACCATGGTATTTTCTTCAGCTAATGACTAAGATTGTGCAAAATGTTTTCCCTTTTCCTTTTCAAATGTGGATATTAAGTGTATTCAACATTTAGTGTCCAACATATGGAGTTTCATTTTAAAGCATCTTGATCAAAGTCCTTGAGTTAGACATTTTAATGTGAATTCCATAGTTTGAAAATGGGTTTTCTCTCGCCACCTAGGTTCCCACCATAAATGTCCAATTCATGTGGTATGCTATTATTATGGTTGCTTATATATGGTGGTTATTGTTACTTTATGCTTGGTACACTAGAAAATTAAGATGGACATGTCATTAAATGTGATTATGCTAGTGATGTGTCTATGATAAGGCATTAAGGAATTTTCTTGTTCTAGTGACTAAAACTATGTAAGGCATTTTCTCTTTTTCTTTTCAAACATTGATATTAAATGTCCTTAACATTTAGTGTCCAACCTATGGAGTTTCAATTTGAAGCATTGTGATCGAAGTCCATGAATCTGGCATTTCAATGTTGTGATTTCATAGTCTAATAATGAATTTTATCTTGCCACTTAGGGTCCCAATATAAATGCGATATCTTGTGGTATGCCAATATTATCATTGCTGATGTTCGTTGATTATCATTACTTTATGCTTGGCACACGATATAGAAGGTTGAAATGGAGATGTTATTAAATGTGATTATGCTAGTGACTTGTCCATGATAAGGAACTATGGACTTTACTTGAGCTAGTCAATAATATTGTGCATAATTCTCCTTTTTATTTCAAATTGTTGGACACATAATCTTTTGTGGTTGTGTTACTTGTCACTATAATGTAAGTATGAAGAGTTGTAGGTGATAGGAATGGTCACGGTTGAGGAAGATCAAGAGTCATTTACTTATATATATATATATATATATATATATATATATATATATATATATATATATATATATGCACCTATCATACTAATGCAAATAAAATCAAAGTGTGGAGTTACTTTTCTACCCACCCACTCCTCCCACTCCTGGCCTGACAATGGTATCAAAGTCACCACTAACTCCATGAGTAGATTCCCTTCCCTGGCATTTTCCCAATCTGTTGAAATGCCCTCGTCTTCTAATATGCGCTCTAATCATTTCAGTAGATATAAAGTACACAAGTTTAAATCAAGTGTTGCGTAAACCCTCTCTTCAAACCATGAAATCCATCACATACACACATGAGTCAAAGCCACTGTTTACGAGTTCTGCCAGCAAGGTTCGGGGTCAAGCCTAGGTCAAATATGTGGAGTGGAAGTCGAGATGGGAAGGGCCTTAAGGTTATTTATATTTTAATTGTTCATCCATTTTAAGGTAACACATTCGACCAAGTTCGTTGATTCAACCTCTATTGAAAGATATGGGATAACAAGGTATGGAGTAAACCCAGGAATATATATTTACATATTTGTTAATAGCAATATTATAGCATAATGCTACATATAAGATAAAATGGCATCGTTACATTTGAACAAAATGAAAAATGCAGGAAATGAAATGAACATATCTATATACATAATTGTCCCATAGTCCGCACAACAGGCGTTTGACTTGGCCCACTAGTTCTGAGTTTGAATCCTACATCACGACATGATTCCAACAAATGGAGATACTAGGAAAGCATCATGATGGATGCCAATACTAGCAACACTTCGATGAGAGAGTGGTCGCATGAGGACAATGAACTGGTGTGTTGACGCTAGGGTTGAGTTGAAACCTAATGCAATTATTTGTGCAGTTTATGTCAAGAATAGGTTTCCATCTCATGCTCTTAAAAACAAGACTCCTTATGAAATGTGGCATGACCACATTCTTTCGGTGAGGCATCTCAAGGTCTTTGGTTCCACTTGCTATGCCATTCCTAAGGAGAAAAGAAGCAATCTTGATGCAAGGAGTTGGAAGTACATCTTCTTGGGGTACTCAAATACCACCAAGGGGTATTGTCTTTATGATGAGAACAAAACAGAGATTTATCCTTTCCAGAGATGTGATCTTTCTTGAATCCACCAATAAAGACGAAACAATTGATAGGTATCTTGATCATATGGATAGATTCACTCGTGTAAAGACATATCATGAATTTAATAATGATATTCCACATCTTGAAGGGGGGATCCCTATCTTGGTTCAATCTCTGGAATCTCCTTTTGTAGCACCATCTCCCCCACATGAAGAAGTTCCTGCCACTTCATCAGAACCTAAAGTTTAGTTGGATAATGTGATAGAGAGGATTGAAAAGAAGAGGCTCAATGAGAACTCAACACCATCTCAATCAACCGAGTAACTTGGACCATCTCAGAAAGGTCCACCAAAATGGCTCACAAAAACGCTTGAAAGTGTTCATCCTGATGAGTTCGAGAAGACAGAAATGAGATTGTTCTCAAAACAAGATGGAGATAATGTAGATAATTCAATCTCAGATGATGTAGATGATATGGATGTTTCGTATGATTGTGAGTTGAATTTATCTACTTATCTTAAACCGACTTCCTTTAAAGAAGTTGCTTCTCACTATGAATGGAAAGAAGCCATGCAGAAGGAATATGATGCTCTAATCAAGAATGGGACATGGAAGTTGGTGGATCCTCCATTTGGAACCAAACCAATCGACTGTAAGTGGGTATTCAAGAACAAGTCAAGATCAGATGGCTCACTTGAAAATAACAAAGTAAGGCTCATGGAAAAAATATTTGCACATAAAGGTGTTGATTATGATGAAACTTTTTTGCCCACAAAAAAATGGGCTACCATCCACACTTTGTTTTCCATGGCAACACAAAATGGATCGAAAATTCATCAAATAGATGTGAACATTGATTTCTTGAATGGAGACTTGAAAGAGAATGTGTTCATGTCTCAACTATAAGGATTTGTTGTGAAGGGACAAGAACATAAGGTATGCAAGCTCATCAAATCCTTGTATGGATTGAAACAAGCACCACAAGGATGGTATTAAAAGTTAACCAAGCATCTTCTGAAATTAAATTTCATGCATTTCAACCTTGACGATGCAACTTTGTTTGTCAAGAAAGTTGGAAAAATTGTTGTGTATATTGTAGTATATGTAGATGATTTGTCCATAACATGGAACAATGAGAACTGCATTGCATCCATAAAGAAATAGTTGAAGAAATGCTTCGAGATGAAAAATTTGGGACATCTTCACTACTATTTGGGCATTGAAATGATACATAATCCAAAGTACATATTAATCTCCTAGAAGAAGGACATTGGAGCACTTTTGAACAAGTTTGGCATGGTTGATTGCAATCATGTTTCCACTCCACTGGAACATAATTTGAAACTTACATCAAAATAAGGGAACGATCTTGAGGATGCAACCAAGTATAGACAGCTTGTGAGAAGTCTTATCTATCTTACTACCACTAGACCAAAAATTTCATTTGTTGTTGGGATTCTTTCCAGGATCATGCAAAAGCCTTGTGAAGGAAATTGGTTTGTTGCAAAAAGAGTTGTAAAATAATTGAAAGGAACTCAAGATTTTGGACTCAAGTACTCTAAGGTGGATGACTTCAACCTGATCGAATATTCTGATTCAGACTTTGATAGATATAAGGAAAATGGAGTATCAACTTCAAGTTATCTCATGAGTTTTGGATCAGCAGTTGTCTCCTGGAGATAATGCAAACAGTCAGTTCCAACAGATTCCACGACAGAGACAGAATATGTAGCAACTGCAGAAGTGACAAAGGAAATTGTGTGGCTCAAGAAAATAATTGAAGATTTGCAGGAGAAACAAGTGAATTCTACTCCTCTTCTAGTTGATAACACTTCTGCAATCAAGTTGGCCAAGAACCCCAGGTTCCATGATCGAACTAAGCACATCAAAAAAAAGTACCACCTGATTTGATATCATTTAAAGGCTAAGACTATTCACTTAAGACATTGTTCCACAAATGAACAAATTACGGACATCTTCACCAAAGTGCTTGGAAGAGAATTTTGAGAAGATCAAAATGATGCTTGGACTCACACGCACCCCTTCAGATTAAGGGGGGGAATGTTGGACATGTAATCCTTTGTGGTTTCATTACTTGTAACCGTAATGTAAATATGAAGAGTCGTAGGTGATAGGAACGATCACTCGTCGGGGAAGACCAAGAATCATTTATTTATGTATATATGTACTGTTAGGAACATAAATATACATATAAAATAGATATTAATAACATAATAATTAAATGATAATTAATAAATACTAATTATTAATAATGAAATAACATGTCTCAAAGGACATGACTATTGGTTAAGGGCACCCCTGCATGGGTATATTAGCAAGCCCTCATTCTCATTTGTAATAATCTTATTCATTCTCTCATACATTTATATATTATTTATTATCCTCATGGATATCTTTATATTCCAAGTATTTTGGATATTCTACTCGTAAGCCAAATTTGGTTATTACATTTGTATGAGCGAACTTTGTTTGTCTCATTTGGTATTAGAGCGAGTCTAATCCTCATCTTTGGCCATATTTTCCGGGCTTTGTCTGGCAAAGGCTTTTAGCCACTCTCAAATTTTCAAAGTTTCTCCAACCCAAGTCATTGACCAGAAATCCCCATTGGCCATTCACTACTCATAATATATGTTTAAAAAATTACTCCACTGCCAAGAAAATTGAAGAAACCAACGATTGGAATGGTTAAAGTATTGAAAGAATTAAGGAAGAAAAAAAATTAATAATAAATAAAGAAAAATTGTTCTACAAAAAAAAACCACCATAATTTAATATTGTTGTCAAGGAAACAAAGTCTGTACTGGTGATGCCATAAATTGTAAGTCTTCCACTACATCAAGATAAACCCATTGAAGGAATACATACAAATTCGTCATCACATTGCCTCGCTCACACTACCCGACAACCCCCATAACCCCCCTCCAAATTTCGACCATTCACACTCCTTCACAACCGCCCCCCCGCAAACCCCGTCTCCCACTCCCGCAGACCCCCACTCCCACAGACTCCCACTCCGAAACACCACACCCACAACCCACACCCACCTGTCCATCCCTCCCCCAATCCTGTGACTGCATAAATCCCCCCGCAGACCCCCACTCTCGTAGACTCCCAATCCCGTGACTACCGCAGTCACACTCCGTCACAACCGCCAAATTCGACACAAGTCCACACACACACACTCCACCAGACCCACACTCCCGTAAACTCGGTCCCACAGACTCTATCACTGACAGAATACTAGAGTGCTACCGACATTATTCTGAAAAAAAAGAAATTACATTCCAAGCGTTGTGAACTTCCACAAATCGACTAGTCAATTAATTGATCCAATTGTTACTTCTAGCATAAAATGAAATATGTGTAAAGGGTGTTAATGAACTTTTAAAAATCAATCGATCTTATATAATTCCAAGAAAAGAATTCATAAAGCATAATGAATACTATCTTTTAAATATATTAAATAAAGGCATTGTGTGAACTTAATATTGCTGAAGGAAATTCAAGTATTGAATATAATAACTTTGAAAAGGTTTTTTAATAAGTTCACCAAAATATACTAATATTCCACATCAAATTTCAAAAGGGAGCTTTTTACGTATATTTTTTTTTGTCTAAGATTTTAATATTCCAAAGGAAGAAAAAGGGAAATTATAAACCCTTTTATATAAAAGTACATCACAAAAGCAACTTTATAAAGTGAAAGGTGGCACAAATAAACCCATTTTCTATATATAAAAAAAGGGTAATAAAAAAATTTTTTAGAGAAGGTTTTGAGAAGAGATTAGAAAGGTATTCAAATCCCTTTGGAAAAAAAGAGTTATAAACACTAAGGGTATTACATTAAAAATCAAAGTATTATTTACCGTAAATTTTCAACGAAAAAACAAAATGGAGTCTAAAATGACAAATGAAATATTTTCTTATGAAGGATGTTGCATTTCAACTTACGGATAATTTACATTAAAATGTATTATTCAAGGAAGAGAGGTTAACATCGTTATCAGCATGACCCGGGATGAGAATTCTATTAATATTAATTTGACGAATCAATTATTTATTTCGAAGCATAACATAAGTGAAAAGACAAATATTTTTGCAAGAGACAATATAAAATTAAATACTTGCAAGTAAAAATTGATGATTATGAATATATATCTCAATTCAATGTTACAACTATGTTTCAAGAAGAGATTGACATCATTCTCGGGTTACGTTGGTTAACAAAACTAGGTACCTTCATTTTAAACATAGAAAGAAAGTTTGTGACTTTTACCTATAAAAAGAAGATGATAACTCTTCAATACATTACTATGAGGTCAAAATCGATAACACCTTCATCAAAAGACTTTAAAGATATCTCGAAGGTGATCTTTCCAGATAATCATAACTCGATATCAAAGATGCAAAAAGAATATGATGAAGTTATTACTGATAAAAACCAAGAAATGTATTCCTTAAAAAATCATAGTGAAAAACTACTTACTCGGATTAAGAAGTCAAGGGATACCAAACAACGTGTCTAGGAGTTGGAGAAAGAGAATCAAGATCTCGTGAAGAAATTATCAGGAAAGAATGAAGAAGCTTCTCCTTGAAGAACCTTGATAAAAAAATTCTTGAACAAATTAAAAAGATGAAAGATGAAAAGCCAGAGAATCGAAATATTATAAATAAAGTCGACAAATCAAAAGATGAAGAAGAAATTTCATGCCTAAGGGTTCATAATCAAAATTTACTAACTCGGATTAAAAAGCTCAAGCATGATAAGAAGTCTTTACAAGAAGAGCTAGATCGCAAAATATCATTAGTCGAAAAGGAAACAATGACTGACCCAATAGAGAAATTATCCGACATTCAAATTTCGACAGTAGAAAAAGGAACCAATTGAAAGTCAGTTGATGTTCAAATTCAAAAGAATGCTTACATTGACAAATCACTGCAAACATCAAAAGAAGATTATTCCAAGGAAAAGTCACAAGATATTAGGATGCCTTATCGTCATCCAAATCACAAGAGTCATTACGACCAACGACTAGGAGAAAAGGAAAATAAACAATGTTCTTCTTACCAATAATTAAACTATCACACTGAAAAAGAACAAAGACAAAATCAACAACTTGTAGGGAAGCTTAAAATGAGAATCCCCATTTGAAAAATAGATCATCAAACAATTCCAATGAAAGTAGATTTGGGATGGATCACTCCCCAAAAGATGCAACACATCAGTTTGGGAATTCGAAGGTTATATCATCTTGTTTCGTCGAGAGTCGCAACTACAAGCACGGAAGATTTGAGAAGACATTGTGTGCCAGAACAAAAGTTAAAAGGGAAGCCTTCCAATGATTTTGCTTTGAGAACAAAGCAATTTTAAGGGGAAGGCAATGTTATGAACATAAATATACATAAAAAATAGATATTAATAACATAATAATAAAATGATAATTAATAAATACTAATTATTAATAATGAAATGACACGTCTCAAAGGACATGACTATTGGTTAAGGGCACCCCTGCGTGGGTATATTAACAAACCCTTATTATCATCTTATTCATTCTCTCATACATTTATACATTATTTATTATCCTCATGGATATCTTTATATTCCAAGTATTTTGGATATTATACTCGTAAGTGAGATTTGGTTATTACATTTGTGTGAACGAACTTTGTCTCTTGCAAAAAATATTTGTCTTTTCACTTATGTTATGCTCCGAAATAAATAATTGATTCATCAAATTAATATTAATAGAATTATCATCCTAGGTCATGCTATAACGATGTTAAACTCTCTTCCTTGAATAATGCATTTTAATGTAAATAATCCGTAAATTGAAATGCAACATCCTTTATAAGAAAATCTTTCATTCGTCATTATAGACTCCATTTTGTTTTTCGTTGCAAATTTACGATAAATAATACTTTGATTTTTAATGTAATACCCTTTGTGTTTATAACTTTTTTTTTCCAAAAAAAATTGAATACCTTTTTAATCTCTTCTTAAAACCTTCTTTAAAAAAATTTTTATTACCCCTTATATATATATATATATATATATATATATATAATGGGTTTATTTGTGCCACCTTTCACTTTATAAAGTTGCTTTTGTGCTGTACTTTTATACAAAAGGGTTTATAATTTCCCTTTTTTCTTCCCTTGGAATATTAAAATCTTAGAAAAAAAAGAATATACTTAAAAATCTCCCTTCTTAAATTTGATGTGGAATGTTAGTATATTTTGGTGACCTTATTACAAAACCTTTTCAAGGTTATTATATTCAATATTTGAATTTCCTTCACCAATATGAAGTCCACACAATGTATTTACTTAATATATTTAAAAGATAGTATTCATTATGCTTTATGAATTTTTTTCTTGGAATTATATAAGATTGATTACTTCTTAAAAGTTTATTAACACCCTTCACACGTATTTCCTTTTATGTTAGCGGTAACGATTGGATTAATTAATTGACTAGTCGATTTGTGTAAGTTTGCAACGCTTGGAATGTAATTTCTTTTTTCAAAATAATATCGGTAACACTCTAGTATTTTGTTAGTGATAGAGTCTGCAAAACATGCACCTATCATACTAATGCAAAGCACGTCAAAGTGTGGAGTTACTTTTCTTCCCACTCTTGCCCTGACACAAATGTTAACACTAAGTGTCCTCAACCATTTAGTGTCCACATATGGAGTTTCATTTCAAACATATTGATAGGGATCCTTGAATAGAACATTTCAATGTGAATTTCATAATTTATAAGCATGGGAATAATCACTTCTAACTCTAAAATGACAATGAGAAAAATCTATCGAAACCCAAATACTTAACACTTTATTTGTATATCTCACGTGAACAATGGAAAAAGAGAATTTTAGTGTTTGAGACAAGAAACATTCCATATGGGGAAGATGGGCATTGGAACAAAGTGAAAACAATGAATACATGAGCCAAGATAGGGATGGGGATATTAATATCAATAAACACTAATTGATGAGAAAGGTATGGAGTTTTGTTGAAAGTTTCCCAATGAAAAGAACATGCCAATAGCATGTCAATTGCATAGCACTAGGTTGTGTAGGGTGAGACAACATTCCCAATTAAGTAAAGGAATGTAATCCTACAAAGAAACCTCCAAGCTAAGAGTTGAAAATGAAACAATACAACTTGACAATAGTCCAATGAGGAATAACCACCTCCTTGCATAAGTAAACCTAGCTCACATATACTAAGGTGTGAATTTACAAGTTAGCAAAAATAAGGTTAACAGTTATTTTCTTTGACAACACCATTTCCAATTTTCTAGTTATTAAAGCATGAGAACAAATTATAGGCATTTTTTCATTACTTTAGTTAATCTTCTTGTTTGATTGGCAATGACTATCAATGAAATGATGAGACTTATTGAAAATAGACAATATCTTTGAAGTTTAAAAGCACTATATTGATAATGTAGACTGGAAAAACTTGCACACCCACACACACACATGCGTGACTTGGCTAATTGTTTTTTGGCACTTTATTCATGTCAATGTTAGAGATTGTTCAGAGAATTTTTCACATTTGTAACAAATGAAGACCCTAAAATAGAAACAAGCTTCATTGCCATCTTTAATCACAAGAAAAATCAATATACAATAAGCTTCACTATTTGTCTTCAATACCAAGAACAATGCACATATTGTTTTACTCTTGGACATATTCCACCTATGGGTTTCCGTTTACTCCATGGAGAGGTTCAAAATAGTGATATAATGCTAAGTGAACAACATATAAAACAATTGCTTTGAATTCAATATAAAATTCAAACATTGCCAATGATTACAAAATAAGGTTTTGGGTGTATGGTAAGTTTGTTGTTTGCAAGTTTTATTAGACATGCAACATATTGACAAAGATAATTATAGGAGTGCACTACAAGGTGAATGTTATATTCAATATTGCTAAAATCTACACTGTTATGAAATTCTATATGCCCGAGGTACTAACTCCTAAGTAAAACTTTGGACATAACTCCATTTTCCACAATGCTATCCTCTTTATTCATGGATTATTCTCACATGATCTTTTTTATTTTCATTTCAAAAATTTGTGAACTTAAACATTAAAGTGCCCTCACTTCCCACATTGAGATGTGAATTTGCTTTTATCATGTCAATGAATATATCACCAAAGGTCCAAAATATCACTTATTGGCAATATCAAGGAAAATATCGACAAATATAAAAAAAAAAAATTAAAAATACAAAAAAAATCACATTTTAAACATCTAAAATAACAACATCAAACAAACACATTGCTACATAAATATGAAAATAAAACCAATCTATGCAATGTGTAAGATATCGAATGATGCATCATGCATCAACATTGAATTCCAATATTTGTCTTAAGTCCTTAAGTCCTAACAGATTGATACAAAATCACATCAAAACAAAAATAAATGTATCTCATCGAATGAATCATCACAAGGCATATAGATACTACAATGGTAAATGTACTAAGGAATCATCGATTATCTCTACCCCTTGTACTAGCAAAAGTCAATGCTCTTCATCTAAAACGGGTGGGTGCAGAGGTTGGGGCCGAGCTTGAGGTGCGAGGTGCAGGTGTTGGCGCTAAGATGAAAGTTGTTGGGGCTAAGGTGGAAGCCAAAGTGAGATGTCTTCAACTAGTTTCCTATCTATGTGGAGGTGGTGGTTACAGTGCACTCTCAATCTCCTCCAAATGTGTTTGCATTGGAAGTGAAACATCCCCCTCCAATTACCCCCATCTACAAGCACATTGACATCCTGCTCCAACCACTTGTGCCTCCTCCATGACAAGCCTCTTCACCTCCACCCTCCATGGACTCATGGTGTCAATCACATCCAATGAAATGACCTCGGTGTCGAGGTTTTTCTTTTTAATTTGCATCACCCACAACATGAAATTGTAGTAGACATAGACCATGTTATTGAGGCATTGGATAGCTAACGTGTATGAGGACCATATTGTAATTAGAAGATGACGAGAATAAATTAAAATTAATGAAATTATAACCAATTAAAATTTTAATTTGAGCATTTCTAGCTTGTTGTGCTTCTTGGAATGTATTATTTCATAAACACTCTAGTTGAGCTCACACCTGAAAGCGCTACAAGTTTGACAACACATCCAAATGGAAAGTGTATGTAACTCTAGGACTCTTCTACCATAGTTTGTCCACCAAACATTTACAATGAATAAAGAGAAAGGAAAGACGACAAATTATATTTCCATCTAGTAACAAATATATAGAAAGGAAAAACTTTGAAAATTTGAAGTTTGAAACAAATTGCACTTGAAGTTTAATTGGCAACCTAGTGGTGTTGTCTTGCGCAATCATGTCATAACTAAATGTCTCAACGACCAACCTATATATCTCCATTTGTTTGGTAATATTTGACTGTTCAACGACAATCAACACCATCCCCAGAGCACATTGGAGGAATCCACCCATAACTTTAGCATCAATCTAATACCACAAGAGTTAGAGGAGGTGAGGTTGAGATAGAGTGTTGTTGCATGAATGGGATGATGGAGAGTTTTGTTCCATCACTTATCAAGCAAACTCCATATCTTGGCTCATTTGATGAATCCCTCCTCTCTCTTATCCTCATGGTACCAATGGATAACTTGTTTGGCCTTATCCATGGCCTTATACAAGTAACCCATTGCAAGCTTGTCACCATCAACCAAGTGAAGAACCTTTACCAAAGGTTTGCTAATGGCACACACCTCTTGAACGCCTATCTAAAAAATCTCTTCATGTCTCATAAGTCGGGCTATGCCATGTCCATCCAATTTAGTGTTGAATACACAAGCATTCTTATCAATTGAAATAAACATCCTCTACAACTCCGTCATAGAAATGTGGAGAGATTGAAGAGATAAAGCTAGTATCAAAGCATGTGATCGTAGGATGCACCCATTCGTTCTTTGTGACTATCTAAAAAGAGTAAGAGCATATGTATGATTCTCTCTCTCTCTCTCTCTCTCTCTCTCTCTCTCTCTCTCGATTCAATGATTTCCTTGATCCAATAAAATTTTCCCATGTCCTCTAGTATCAAATCGATGCAATGGATGGCACAGAGAGTCCAATATGAGGTTTGATACCTCTCCATAAGCAACCTATCAACATCAACATAATTAGCAACATTGTTAGTAATGTGATGAACCCCTATTTTGACATCTTTTTGGCTTCCTATACCCTATAGATATATCTACATTTTGTCTTTCTATACATACTAGACATGCATTCCTTGTGTTTTCTGACCTCTTCTAAGGTATTACCTAATTTGCTATATATTAATCTTAATTTCTCTTTATAGTTAAGGTTTGGTGTGGATTTTAAAAGATAATTTGAATTCTCATGTGTAGATATTAATAATGCTAATTATGGTTGTAAGTGCAAAGTGTCTCAGGTTCTTCCCAACGAAATATGAGAGATTATTATCATATCATAAGGGTATTTTAAGAAGATATATCGAAACTCTAATACAACCTATTATTTCGATATATGCATATATGTATCAACCCTGACGCCATTATATCAACATATTATTTTACTTCCTACAATAAACTGAATGATTAAAACTCAGTGAAAAGGTATTCAAGCTGCAACCGCCAAAGATGAATCAAAGATACAGGATCTTTGATCCACGTGATAGCAAGAGCACAATTATATTGAGAAGCGATGCTTCTAGCAGATCAAATTGATTAATTCAACATGTGCGAGATAAATCTCAATCCACTTGCACAGTTGAGCAACAGGTTCAACTCGTGGAAGGAATCTGTGGGCATGGCATCTATTCTCCATTGGTTGCCATGTAATCGTGCCTACCCCAGCAAATCAACGTATAATAGAAGTTAGGTTGTTTTAGACTGTTAGCATAATTATAGGAACTGGTAGCGCTATATTTAGCTAACCAGATTCCCTCAATTTGTATATATACTAGTGTGCTAGTGAATGTAAAGAAATATATGATATCAGTGTGTGTCTTCTTGCTGAAGTGAATTGTAAGAGCTATAAACTCCAAGTTCAGACTTTCAAAAGAATATTTATGTTATGTGTTGAGTTTTAAGTTGTTGGTGTACTAAGTGATAGACTAAGAATTGTGAGTATAGGCTTACCCGTGGGATAGGGCCCGCTCACAGGGATTGTCCTATGCTATAGATAGATATAGATACATCTGTGTGTTCGTGTTTTGTTAATCCATTTATTTTGCTGAATTGAGTTATATTGATTTGTTTTTAACTTAGGCTGCAGAATAGATGCAGTCTACATAATGGCTATCTGTGTTATGTTGCAGAATAACAATTGATTATGCCAGGACTTAGATCAATGCATGTTATTGATTTCTTTGTCAATAATTACTTATATTGATGTCTAATATCCAATTTGTGCTAAGTATTGTATATCTATAATAATTCTGGAAATAGCATCAGTAAGGTTATCGAATCAATAATCTTATAAACTATTGAAATCAAGTACCATTATACCAACTGAATATTAGATTTACTTATGATTGTTTTGTACGAGCTCAAATAAAGTATAGTTAGTATCTCTTGTTTGTTTGGATGCTACAGAACCACTATGATTATAAACCCACCAGGTGAACACATGATGGTATGAGGTTCTGAGAGCTCAAAAACCTTATCCAGAGAGGTACCACCAGTCAAGCTGAGGGTTATAACATGGTGGCTTCACCTTTTTTGTTCTTTCCTTATACATAGTTTTGTTTCGTTAAGCTTTCCAATTTAGGATCAAAGTCCCTTTTTTATGCATATTACACTCGGTGCCTCACAAGTACATATTGAATCTCGGGTTGACAAAATTAAATGAAGGAGAGTAACACGATAATTAGAAATTATATTTTTACCTCGTCAGAATGTCTTGGACAAACATACTACAAACATATCTCCTAGATGAACCTATCCAACAACTCACATAATAACTATGCATATTTAACACATGCAAATCCATCACCAAATTTTATAAACATTGTCCCCCTAGGACAATTAAACAAGAAACTAAGAATGGACATGTCCTTCCCATTTGTCCAACCATCTAACATAACGTTGCATCTTATGATCTTACATGATTCCCTAAGCTCAACCAATCTTTGAATGCAATTGGTCTTTTCCCCTTGAACAAGAGGCCCTCGCAACTCAATATAGGAAGGGCCCTTCTACCTTGAGCCAACAACATCGACTTCAAACATCAAATGGTAGAACAAATTGTTTTTGGTAATGTAGAAAGGAATGTCACTCCATAGAAAATATCTAGCCATAAACATGTCAACCTCCTGCTTCTCCCTTGTTTTAACTATCAACCTAATACAAGGTTGTCTGCCATGCACTGACCTTGGCACAAAGAATGGTGAAGACGGTGAGGACATTGTGGAAAGTGTGGTCGATGATTGGGTTTTCCCCACCCCTGAGAAGCTTACAGTTCCCATCCTTCTTGCATCTACTATAGTTGCAAGTTTGAGCCTCAATTCTTCCTTATCATCTCTCTTATTAGCAATATCAAGAATTGATTGATTTGCAAAATGGATGATTTCTAGGGTAGATGAATGGAAAATATCCACTTCATGGCCTGGGATTTTGGCAAGGTGGTATTTCAAGCAACGATTCCACCATATATTTCCTTTGCACATAGCTTGTACTTCACCCTTTGTCAATTACAAGGGTCAATTGGGTCACCGTGCTCCCATAGTGGGTCTAATGGTTTTGGCATTTTGTAGGGCATTGATTAAACCTAGGGCACAAACAAAAATCGAAATCAACACAAACGAACATTGCAATTAAAAAATCAAAGCTAGATAAATGTTAAATCTCCCATTAAAAAATGACAAGAAGAGTTATATCTAATGGATATTGCAAACCCTATACTAAATCTTGAAAAACAAAGACAATGCAAGCATAAATTTGTATATACATGGGAATATGGATATGGTAGATCGGAGTCAATCTGCACTCCATAATAGTTTGGCTAATGGCAGTGAAAATACTGGACTTGCCCTTGTTTGCTCAAAGGAAAATGGTGCCAAACTCCTCAGAGTTCGATCCCCTATCTCTCTTTTGCAAAATGAGGGTAAAATGACCAAAATTCAGGTTATAAAGTGTCATTAGCATCGATAGGATGATAAATTCGATCAACTTGCAATATATTCCAAAAAAATGCAATATTTTAAAAGTATCACAACAATATTGTTTAAAGGAAAATGTCGCGATATTTTCTGATGATATTGGCTCGGGGTAAATCTCACAATATATTGTGATATGGTTGATATATCACTGATAAGTGTAACACTGATACAGATTTGCCAAATACCATAGAGAATTTTATCTTGCATAGCATCATCAAACAAGGCTAGTAACAAGTGGCCTTTGAGTAAATTCTTCTTTTCACATTTCATTAAAGGTGGCCTATGAATAAAGTATGAAGCAGAGTAGATGTCTTTAAAGGCTCTATAATCCAAATTTGTTATCACCAGAGATAGGAAACTGTCATAATGAGGCTCTTGCTGCTTGCATCTAGTCGAAAGTGATAGAAGTGGACAGCATTTGAGTGTAACTGATCTCTGGGCTCACGACAAAAATGATATTCGATGGATTTTGTGCTTCATTAGTATAATGATATCTTTAAGTTTTTTGTCAACTTGTCCATAATGACAATATAAAAAAGATGTAGCCCAAATTATTGGTTTTATCTTGCATTCTAACACCAAGTAGCTGACAAATGGACCTAGATCCCAATGTTTTTCTCCTTGAAAAGGAAAAATTTTGATTTTATAAGATGGTTAAGTAGAAAGACCAATAAACATGAGCTCTGAAATATTATAAACTAGATTCGATACATGCCACTGCTCATTTTTCACCCTCCAATTCAGAATATTATGCAAGCTTGTTGCCACTATAGAAAAAAAAAACTAAAAATGCTTCATTATACCCACTAAGCTTGTTGCCACTTTACAAAACAAATTAAAAATGCTTACTTTCTTCAGAGATAATGTCAACCTAACAAACTCTTAGAGCCATAAGCCAAAATACACTCAAACATTACTCCATTTAACCATTCATTTATTGAAACAATTTGTCATAGTAAGATCATTCCGAATGCTTAAGAAGTTTCAAATTATGTATACAAATTCAACAGACAAAATTCAAGTCTAATGTAAAGTGAGCAAATTGAACATGTACAAATGGAAATAAATTTGAAAATTAAATATTCCTGTAGTACAGACATGGATTACAGGGACTAAAAGTCCAGAGAAGTCTGGTCCAATTGCATGATTTAAACTTATCTCTTTCCATTGCCCAAATAAAACAAGCAGATGGAAATAAATTTGAGAATTAAATATTCCTGTAGTACAGACATGGATTACAGGGACTAAAAGTCCAGAGAAGTCTGGTCCAATTGCATGATTTAAACTTCTCTCTTTCCATTGCACAAATAGAACAAGATTTGGCTTACAAAATTCTGTGACTTGGATCAGGTTGACTGTAGTACAGTTAAAAGAAAAGGATGCCCCAAGGCTGTTCCGGAATATGTTTGTCCTGTGCCATAAGCAGAAATGGTACTAGTCTCATTTTGTATATTTAATGAAGAAATGTCTAACCTATCATGCTCATCTGTAGAAGCTGTAGATCTGACATCATGTTTCGTATGTGGATCAATTTTGTCTTGATGTAATGTCCATAATAGCCTGTAATTTGATAGATCATAAATTCCTGGAGCAAAGACAGATAGAGATAGGGGCAGAGTAACTGAAGACTGTGGTCCTAGTTGTTTGATGTTTGTAGAACTTAATGCAAACCACATGAATGGTGAGCAAGGAACAACGGTCTGGAGCTCAGAAAACTCATTTGATGGTATGAGAGAAGAAGCCCCTTGTCCTGGATCTGCTTTAACTTTTTCCATCTCATCTGTTTCTAAAGATATGTCATACCAACCTACTTGATTTCGTGCAGCTGAAGCTTGAGCTGTGTCACTTGTCTGATCTACTACTGATCCATTGTCAGAAGTTTCTACTCTGACTGAGACACTGATATTTGAACAATTCTTGATAGTCAGATGAAATTTTATCTCACAGATTGAAGGTGAAGAAAAGTCATGAATGACAGTTTTGGGACCTTCTATTATCCACCAAATAGGACAATGATTTATCACACTGCATAGTAGGAATTCAAAGACTGCTGTTAGATGCAAATAAAGAAAAGTATTTTCTGACATAACAACATTCTAAAAGTTCCCAAAAAAACAATTCTTGCCTGCAATGACATATATGGTGAGAAGAGATACGCTGGGCATCAGATAAATCGCCTGAACTGAGATTACAAGCTTCATCTTGTTGTTCCACAGCCAAAATCAGGTCGACAGTTCCAAATAATTGACAATTTGTAGATGTTAAATCAGAAACACTGGAACGCTCACTTGGATTCTGACCTCCATCAAGAAAGCAATAATATAATTTAGGTAGATATTTATGCTATATTCTAGGAAAGTGCAGATGAAAAATTGCAAGTTTTTTCAACTTTATGCTACTGTTTTAGGTCCATTTTGATGCTACAGCATATAACTAGGCATAGATGACAGTAAGATTAGGATATAACTTTAGAGATGCACGTTTTTATTCCATAAGTTCAACATGATAAGAAATAAAATTGGGGATGTCCCTGAACTGGGCATAAATCTCAACTTCTCTTACAAATGATTTGATACGATGTATCTGCTACTAACATAATATCTGCTATGAAGCAAGACAAAAAAAACACAAGATCTTCAGACTTCAAAATTATGGTGGGAGAAGCTAAGAAAATCATCTAACTACATAGAAATAAATACTTGCAGATAGAGGGTCAGAAAAGAAAAGACAGATAAAAAACCTTTTAAAGAGTATATGCTGACAAACCTAGTACAAACAGAAACAGGAAATACTTGGTCCAAAACATTTTCAGGAAGATTGCTCATTTAACACAATATCTTCAGACTTTAAAATTATGGTAGTAAAAGCTAAGCAAATCGTATAACTTTATAGAACTAAATACTTGAAGATAGAGGGAAAGGGTAGAAAAGACAGATAAAAAGCCTCTTAAAGTGTACACACTGACAAAGTTGGTACAAACAGAAACAGGAAATACTCGGTCAAAAACATTTTCAGGAAGAATGATTGCCCATTTAGGGGAAGATATTGCAGTCCGGACTCTTCTAAAGGGCCCCTTCCTATGTAGCAGTTGAATCCTTTCCCTCAATCATCTCTCTATTTGAAACTTAGTGAAGTATTTGGAAACTAAATAGCAAAGAAAAGTTAAAACCAAACCAGCAGTCTCTATTTTCTAAGAGATCGCAAGCATGAAAATGAACAGCCATTAGAATTCCTAACCACAAAAATATGATAAAGAACCTCATCTTTCCAACCATGCAACACAATTTGTCATCAGAAAGGCAAGGAATCTTGTGTTACTTGAAAATCTCAAAATTTAAAACATAACACAAAACAATGTTACACACTCTAAAACTCGGTTGCCTAGCTTACAAATTCATATCTAGATAATGCAGAACAACCAAGTAAATGAATCTACTGTGATATTGAAGAAGCTTGGAGAATCAGTGTTTAAACTTTCACTCTCTAGCCGCTGGGAAATGAAAAAAAACAGACTCCAGATATGGGATAATGATGATGGACAGAAGATAGTAATGTTAGGTTGACAGATCCACTGTGAGCTATGTACGGCAGCCTTCTCCCAGCCCTGGGCATTCAGATTGAGCTTGAAACGACAGGTTTCTGCATAAATTTTCCAAACATTTTGCTGCGACCTGGAATTGATGAAAATTTATGGGTGCATGAAGCTTTGTTGAACTGAGCTTATGGCTGTGGAATCATGTGTACAGAAGAAATGTATTTTGAAGTTTATATTTTATCATGGAGTGCTTTGTGAAGTAGCAGCACTGTTTTTTATGCATTACATTGACCAGCCAGTGTGCATGAAAAGTGACGGGTTACTGGGCATGCCTCCTGTTGAGTGTTTTACTGTTTTGTGAAGCTGCAGAGGTGACAGTAGGAAAGTCAGACATCCTTGATTGTTTCTTCTGGTGTGACTGATTTTCTAAGGAATTTTCATCAATGAAAATACAATCACTGATTCTATAATTATATCTCTCAATTTCATTTACTGGATCTAATTTTAGTGCTTGAAATAAGGATGGCTACCAGCCAGAAAAGGACTTGGCACTTATTTGATAGCAAAATCTTGGGTTTGATACCACCATTTATGAACCGAATGCTTCATTGACAGAGAATTCATAATAAATAAGACAAAACATTGAATTCCATAAAGAATAAAATAATAATTGTTGATGTGATACTACAAAGGTGTTTTGCATAAATAGAATTTATACTATTCATGTCACTGTTGGGAAGAGGCACACCTAGTAATCAACTAGGGTTAATATGTAATTATGTTCATTACAACCTTGACCCCACGAGAGAGCAAGATATTGAGGGATGGGCCAGGGTTGGCTAAATGAATGGTGATGTGTCACTATGCTCACAGCAGAAAATGTGGAGAGCAAAGAAACAAGAAAGCAAGAAAGATGGGCACAAAGATTTGTTGCCTATAAAATTTGTAATATAAACGTACAATGGTTAAGATTCAGAGGTGAAAGCAGGAGAATTGAAGGGAATAAAAGACAAACCCAAATTCTGCAATAACCCAAACACAAGTGCGCTACACAAGAGATGCACAAGTGTTCATAAAAATAAGAGATGTCAATCACAAGAGAGTGCCAAAAAGTGCCCTTAGGCATGAAACACTTCATAAAAGAGAAGAAGCAGCCTTCATGATGATATAATACAAATGCAAAATGTAGTGTATTATCCACAACTCCTATAGGGAACTACCCTAATGAAGGGTTAATGAGCCTACATGTACAAGTTTGACTAGGTAGGCGTTGACCACTACCTAGTATTACATTAAATGATCAAAGAATGGCCTTAGCCATGATTAGAAAAACATTAATGATACATATGAGTGTGTCGTAGCCACATGTGAAGATTACACCCATAATTCTATCACCCCCCCTTAACCTAATTAGGGAGCACAAGGAGAAAGCATTAGATGATAGATCACAACATTTACTTCCCCACCTTAACACTAGACGAGGGCATTAACCCCCCCAAACTCCTTATCACTCAAGAATCCATAGGTATCATCAACAATAGAAATCCTGCTCTAAAGTGATTTGGGGGGGAAGCTCCTTGAACTTTGCAAGAATATCAATAACTTATGTAATAAGGGCCCAAGGTGGAGCTGGTAAAGTCTCCTAATAATGCTCGAAAGGACTAGAAAGAAACTCAATTGCATCAACAATGGTGGAGATAGCCCACTTAGACACAAGCCTTGGCCTATCTGAAGGAAGTGTCACTGGTGCAGATGGAAAGTCATCATCATCATCACTAAATAATGGAGTGGGACTGATAGGAGCATCAACATTTGCAACATGAGGATTGGATGAGCCTTTGACAAAAGCATCATCATCTACAACATGAATTCTAGATGCATCATCAATAGAGTCCTTAGCAACCATGGGAGACAGCCCAAATATTGTAGAAGTACTTGGGAGAGTACTCATAGAAGTAGGAAGAGAACCACCATCAAACTGTGAAGGAGAGGGTCTAATAAGACAGGGTAGCAGTCATCTAAAAGATGACTTACAAAGTGAGGACAAGAGGCATGATCCATGGAAACATGCCAAGAACCATCTAGAATATTTTGAAAGAAGTAATGGGAGAGATCCTAGCGAAGCGTGAGTAGGAACCAAATCAAGAGTACCCTCTCTATATTTAGCCACCTAGTGAATGGCGGGATCATAGAGGCAATATCCCTAAAAAGCTTCATTGTAGCCAACCAGAGTGGAGAAATATTATGAAAATGTTGATATATTTCTCATTTGAATAGGAGTATGGGCCCATGAATGAGATCCAAAAATTCTAAAATATGAAATATAGGGTTTGTTTCTAAACCATTTCCCCTATGGATCCATACCTTTAAAAACACGAGTAGGGTTCCAATTGATGATATGTGCTCCACAAACTACCACCTACCCCTAAAATGAAAGCTTCATCTTTTTGAAATGAAGCATGTAGCGACACATCTCCATGGTATCCCTATTCTTCTGTTAACCTACTCCATTTTGTAATGAAGTATAAGGAATGGTTCTTTGCCAAGAGATGCCCAGTGAAGTGAGAAATGACTAGTAAACCTTACTGATACATTCACCTCCTCCATCAATCCTAATACAATTAATCTTCCTCTTGCCTCGATTCTCCACTAGAGTTTTAAATTCCTTAAACTTCCCAAAAAACCTCATCCTTGGATTTAATGGTATATAAGTTTATAACCAAAGAAATTGGGAAAAGTCATCAGTAAAGGTAAAGAAGTGATTTACCTCCCAAGGGAATTGGTGGTCATGGGACCATAAATGTCACTATGAAATAGCTCAAGAGGCTGAGAAACCTCCACCTCTATTTGTCCTTAGGAAAGGACTCTTGGTGACGTTTCCAGATCACACACCCCTCATAGACACTAGTAAGTGGTTCAATATGTGGAAGGTCATCTACCATATGTAGACAACTCACATGTCGTAAAGATCCAATGTTGGTATGAGAAAGATGCTAGTGCCATAGTGTATTGGTGTCATCAACATTGGCCTTCATAGCAACAAACCCTTTTCTCTTCGAGGAAGGAGACTTCCTCAATTTGTATATATGAGATCGGATTCATCACAATACCTAGAGGAAACCACTTTAAAACCATCACCCATGTCCTTACAACCCATTGCTTTGGCCAAAATTCCACCTTTCTATTGGTGTGTGTAATGCAGTAAATAGAAAGAAGATTTGGTCCAATACTTGGACCATCTTCAAACTTAGTTGTATCTACGATGACATCATCACAACCTGAAACGTGTAGCGCTGAATTGCCACCAATAATCACTTTCTCTCCATTTTGTTGTTGTCTATAATCAGAGAGAAGACGTTTGTGTTTGACCTTATGTTGGATAGATCAAAAACTCAACAATCCATTCTTTGACTAGTGGAGAACCAATATGTAGAGTTTACTACTAAATGTGCACTATGAATGGAACCAACATTTTCATCTAAAAGCTCTTTGGCACCTACTATAGATCTCGCAAGATCTTCAATTTTTTGAAGATAAGAAAGGAAAGACTTGAAGATATGCCCCTCCTTATGATAGTAGTTTCATATGAGTCTTTTCTTTTCGGAGGATTTTGAGTGTTTCCTCTTTCCCTCGTCATCCTTAGATTTAGAAGGAGCCAAGATAGCCTTTGGATGGGCTTCTTCTTGACAGGGTACTTCACCCATGTTCCTCAAAGTAACTTGATGCTGGATCATATTAGTGAAAACCTCAAGGGAAGGAGTAGTAGCACCCTTGATAAATAAAAGGATACTAAAGAATATCATAGGAAAAGAGTTGAACACGAGAGATAAATTATTCAAAAAACTACTTACATATTCTGAATTTGATTTTTCCTTTTCTCTTGATGTTATGATATGAGACTTCAAATTTTTAAACCTAGCAATACACTTCTCAATAGTGTGGAAGTCGCCCATCTTGAGATTTGAAAGTTTGGTTTCAAGTCAGTTGACCTAAGTGGTATTCACAGCTCCAAAGAGACTTTTGAAGGCGTCCTAGATTTCTTTTTCACCTTTGTTGTCCTTGGTATGATGAATCAAATCTATCTTGACATATAAAGTGATCAAACCAAGGGCTTCATCCTTCTTCAAAAATATGAGTTCATAAGTAGCATCGTTAGCGATAGGAAGGGGTTTCGCAAAATGCATCCATAAACCTTTTTGTCAAAGAAGGGCAATGATTTGATCTACACAAGTATGATAATTAGCCCCATTTAATTGAGGAAATATCCACTTTGAATCCATTAGGCTTAGCAGCTGTAATATCCCTGATCTCGCTAATCAAGATATTTGCTACTGATCTAATGTTTTGTCTTGCAGATCTGATACACTGGGGGGTTTCTAGATGCGTTTTAGTTGTATGTTTGAGATCTTGATGGTTATTGCATGTGCATGTGGGTTATTGCATGTGCATGTTGCGTATTTATGGTTTAAATAGCATATAAGGATGCATGCGAAAGTAAAGAACATCAACTGCTCAATAACATGTATTATATGACTCAAGCATGGAAATACAATAGCATACTGGAAATATAGAATATAATCGTCAGCTAGATCTCGTGGATCGTCACTGGAATACAAGCAAATAACATCAAAATACTCGTGATCAGAAGATGATAGCAGATTTGATGCATGCATGGATAGATCGGCAAAAATATGCGATTCCAGAGAGCTAACCTAATAATAGCTTAAATTCTAACATGGTATCAGAGCTAAGCTGAAGAGAGCATTTTTCACAAGAAGAAGAAAAACGTCATTGTTGTCTTACATGAAAATTAGGGCTTTTTATTGAAGAAGAATTTCAGCCCCAAAGCCATCTAGAAAAGTGCGCCCTACCTCAAGGAACACTTTGGCATTTCCAGCGCACCTTTTCAATGGGTAGATCTCTCGAAAAGTGAAACCCTAGTTTTCACAAAGTACCAGAAGTACCAAAAAACCAAAAGAACCAGAGTACCAGATGTACCAAAAAACCAGAAGCACCAATCCAGAAATTCATTGGTCAAGTTTAAGGGGGAATAATTTGGATTTTCAGAAATTTGACTATACCAGCCTACTCGCCTCAGCTCAGCGCATCTAGCCCATGGATCAGAATTTCAAAATTCGAAGTTTGAAAAATTAGGGTTTTCTCATAAAACCCTAAGTTGCAGTTGCAATTGGAGTTACAAAATCAGTTGCAGTAGCAGTATCAGTTGAAGTATCAGTTGTAGTACCAGTTGCAGTCACCCTTGAAGTTTTTAAGAGTTGGAGAAGGGATCTCTTGCCATAGATCCAAAAGGATCTCAAGATCCAACACATTCAGAGGAATAATGCAACCTAGGTTTGATTATTCTGATATGCATCTATTTTTTATGACATTATTTTGATCTAGATTACATGTTGAAGCTATGACCATCATACTAACCTTTGATCAAAATTAAAGTCAAGGTATTAGATGGATTAAAGTTGAGATCATAGAGTTTATCCTCTAACCCAACCTTTTGTCAAGATAACATGTTGTCTTAGTACAGAAGATAGGTTGAAGAAAGCACTCGTCATCTTGAGTGAAGGAGACTTGGAAGAAAAGAAACACACTCATTCTTGAGGAGAAGGCTCCAGGTTCCAGGTTTGATTAATTAAGTTGATAAGATTCAAAGTTCCACATGAGAAGTTGTTGACTACCCCTTTACAAGTAAACACTATAGTTGAGATACCAGTCCTTGAAAAGTATTATACTTGGTAGCATGTGAGCATATTGAGATAAATGCTTAATGTAATCATTTACCAGATACAACTAAAATCTCCTCTAGGAGAAACTTCTTATGTTAGTTCCAGGTTTCCATGGAGGAATGTTTGATCATAACACTAGAAGTTGACCTCATTTGGTATTGTATTTCTTACTTTTGATCTTTTCTTCGGACAGGTCACAAGTTATAACTCTAAAGGAGCTATTGTGATGATTATTCGTGCTATTGTTTTATTTACTATTATCAAAAGGGTATTATTCTTGCTTGTTGTTTTGTTGACCTTGTTTCAGGCCACATGTGATAACCATGAGGAAGCTATAGTGAAGGTTGTTGAAGGCAACATCTTATATGAGACATGAAGCAGACTATGTACATGACCATATACACTCATGTACCAAAGAAGATGAAGAAGAAGCTATCTTTTGAGATTCAGAGTATCTCATATGAAAATTAATTGTAAGGAGCAGAAGGCTCCAAAGATGACCGAACATTAGATCAAGATCTCACAGCAGAATTATTAAAAGGTTACTAAAGCCACCTTGATGAGAAGCAGAACTCGTTTGAAGCCTGACTCAATCTTTCATACTTAGACTTGGTATTCAACACCAAGTATACCCTGTAAGAGATGATGAAGTCCTTGAAGACTAAGAAGAAATCGAGAGTAAGCCTGATCTCAGAAAGGATCATATGAAGAGACATCTCTGAGGACTAGGAGACAGATGCCTTGAGAAGACTAGATCGTAACTTTAGAGACTCCTGGAAGATATGAAATCTCCTGGAAGATTCCCTTGTTTCGGTGACAAAGACGAAAGTCAGTCAGAAAGACTAGGATATGGATTCTTCCGTGAGACTAGAAGAGAAGTCAGTATTAACTTCCAATATTGATCTATACAGATCAAACATGTTGCAGAAGTACAAAGCCTGATGTGTGTCCAGAGGATTCTCCCAGCAAAAGGGAGAAGACTATGACGAGACACTTATTGAAGAAATAGTTCCAGTACTTATGAAGACAACCAAAACAACCATGATTCATATACAGTATGAGATGCAGGGGGAGCAATCCTCATATTTAAAATTGAGTGGTAGTTGGTGCAGTACATTAATTGGGTCATGGAAACATGACTATCATAAAAGATAGTGTTACCTCCATGAAAGAAGAAGAGCTATCTTCAATATCAGTTGTTGAGCCACTCTCAGTTTCAGATGAAGTTGTTGCCATGATGGAGTAGAGGAATTACTCCCAGATTTCAGCAGTCACAGTGAGAATGGAGCAACCATTCTCAACCTTAGAGCAGGTGCAGGTGCAGAGTCCCAGTTCCTGAAGGAACAGTTGCAGAAAGGGGAGAGGACATACTCTCAATCAGTGAGACAGATAGTGCTTTGCAGAGAGCACATAGAGCTAGCACATGATTGTGCATACTGAGTTGCAGTTGAGCAAGTGTACTAGATTGGTACAATGTAATGAGAAAATTTGATTTGAAAATTAAAGATAGAAAGACTCATGTCTGCCAGTTGAAGGAAGCTTTGTACGTGTTGAAGCAAGCTCCTAGAGCTTGGTATGGAAGAATTGATAGTTTTCTAACGAGCTTGGGCTTTACTAAGAGTAAAGTTAATTCTAACTTTTATCTCAAGGTTATAAATGATGAGCCAGTGATGTTACTACTATATGTAGATGATGTATTCTTGACAAGATGAAGAAAAGATCATCACAGATTGGAGAAGAAGCTCGCTACAGAGCTTGATGGAAGACCTAAATGCATTATCTCTTAGGTCTTGAAGTTTGGCAGAGCACAAAGAAGATCTTCCTTAACCAAGGGAAGTATGCAGTTAAAATGAAGAGGTTTGACATGTTGAAATGTAAATCCATGTACACACCCATGGAAATGAAGTTGGAGCTCCTGGTAGTACCTCATCAGAATTGGTTGATGCTACTCTGTACAAACATATTATTGGTTCAGTGATGTGTCTGACGAATACCAGGCTAGATATATGTTTTGCCTTGAGTCAATATCTGGTAGAACCCAGACATGTTCACATTGTTGTTGCAAAACATATGATGAGATACCTTAACGGTACGTTGGATTTTGGTCTCTATTATACTAGATATCATGACTTCAGACTGAGTGGTTACATCAATTCAGATTGAGCTGGAAGTGTTTTTGATAGATAGAGCACTTCAAGATGTTTTCTCAGTTTGAGGTCAGCCATGACTTCATGGTAGAGTAGGAAGCAATCAAGTATTTCTCTCAGCACGACAGAAGTAGAATACATTGCTGCATGTTGCGCCATTTGTGAATCCATATGGCTTCGGATGTTGTTGACAGATCTATTTGATCTGGAGATGGAAGCCACCGTGATTCTATGTGATAACCAAGTTGTATAAAGATGATGGAGAACCATCTGTTCCATGATGAGTCGAAGCACATAAAGATCCGGTATCACTTCATCCGTGATATGGTGTAGAGAGGAGCCATAAAGCTCCAATATGTTAGCACGGATGAACATGTTGCTGATGTGTTGACCAAGCCTCTATCTCGTGTAAAGTTTGAGTACTTTTGAGAAAATCTTGGTGTAGTCCGAAAGGACCTCCCTCAAAAGGGGGAGTAGTATTGTGATGCCAGCCTCGTGCTGATGATATTCCAACCTCGTGCTATGTAGATGTGTCAGCTTAATTGATGTGATGCTAGCCTCGTGCTGATGATATTCCAGCCTCGTGTTGTGTAGATGTGCTAGCTTAATTGTTGTGATGCTAGCTTCATGTTGATGATATTCCAACCTCGTGTTGTGTTGATGTGCCAACCTCATGTTGATGCCATGCCAGCCCCGTGCTATGATGATGTGCTAGCCTCATGTTGTGATGATGTGCCAGCCCCGTGCTGTGATGATGTGCCAACCTCGTGCTGTGATGCCAGCTTCTTGCTGAAGACGATGTTGATGATGCCACTTCAGCTTCTTGCTCAAGATGATGATGCCACTTCAGCTTCTTGTTGAAGATGACGATGATGATGTTATTTCATCTTTAATGTTGAAGATGATGATGTTACTTTAGCATCATGCTAAAGATATTGATGATATTACTTTAGCCTCATGCTAAAGAAGATGATGACATTACTTTAGCCTCATGCTAAAGAAGACGATGATGCTACTCCAACTCCATGTTGTGAACGATGATGATGAGAAAAAATTCTGATGATTTATAGATACGCCAGTCAATGTTCCAAGATGTTGTTGATGATGTTGCCCTCTCTCTCTAGCCTGATGATGTTGTAGAATACCCTTCTTGTTAAGGGGGATTGTTGAAATATTGTAACTGCAAAGAGTACTCTATTTATTATTGATGTATTATTCATTAGATCAATCCCCTTTTGTGGATTGATCAAGTCGGGTATTGTAAATGACCAAATCCCCTTTTGTGGATTGGTCAAACCCTAATTGTAATAGGCTAAATGAGAAGTCGGCCCCCAGAATATATTAAAGTGGTTATAACCACCCAAAAGGAGAAGTCTGCCTTGCCAGTGAAAAGACACGTCCTTTCAACACCTGCCAGATTGTATAAATAAAGGAGGCTAGCGCCTCATTTGTTCACTCACTCACTTGTTCATCAGAGCGCAAGTTTGGAGCTGCAGTTGGAGAAGAAGGAAGAGAGAGAGAGGCACATACTTGGGAGAGGATTTTCTGCATTGTTTGGTTTATTCTCTTGGCATTGTATTGGCTATCTATATTAAGGAAGTTTTTGTTGGGTTTTCTCCCCCATGAGGGTTTCCCAGGATAAATGATGTGTCTCTTGTGATTGCGTATTTCTCAGTGATCCTATCTATGCTATGGTTATCTAGTGAATTGAAAAGAAACCTAATAATAGCTTAAACTCCAACACTTGGGACCACTTCTCATTCATCATTCTTCAATATTGACTCATACTCTTCTGTCATGGCATCCTTCCACACTTTATGTTTGGCAGCCTCATCAAAGATGGAAGGTTTTCAGTCAATCACAAGATTCAACTGAGCTATCAAACTTGAGTTTTTATCTAGCTTCTTGCTTTCTTTGAAAGTACCTTTAGGTGTTGCATGCTTTTATGCTTCCTTTAAAATTTCACGGCACCATGTTGGCTTCCTTTTGACAGGAGGTTTCTCTATGGGAAACTCAACAGAATCCCTTATGGGATCCATTGAAGGCTCTTTGGCCTCCTCCCTCTGCTCATCCGAAAGTTGTGAACCTGAGTGTTCTGAAGTTGGAGCTTCTTGTTCCTTTATATCACAGGGAAGCTCTCTGGAACGATGAAAAACAGCTTCCTCATGGAAAGTCACATCTCTATTGACCTCTATATATATATTTTCCCTTGCACATAGATTCGATATGCTTTTGAGGTCTCATTGTATCCCACAAAAGTGTCTTTCTTTCCAGAGGGCTCTAATTTAGTCCTCTTTTCTAGGACTACCAAATATTCTCAAGTGATCAACTGAAGGTTTCTTACCCATGAAGACATCTTCTGGAATTATCTATTCCAAGGCTTTATGAGGACACTTGTTCTTAATATAGACTGCAGTACTTGCAGCTTCGGTCCAAAGAGACAACGGAAGATGCTAATATATCATAGCTATGGCTACCTCACAAATTGTCCTATTCTTTCTTTCTGCAACCCCATTCTGCTAGGGATTGTAAGGCACTATCAGCTCCCTCTTAATCCCAGAAGCTCGGCATAGATCATCATACTTGTGGGACTCAACCTTTTTTCCATTACCGGATATGTCTACCTGTCTGATTCAAGATTTTTAAATTACTGAAAGATTGATTATGATCTTATTCATTTAGATCTTATTCATTCTGATCTCAGTGGTACATCTCTGTGTTACTTCATTGTTGTTAACCATGTGTATTAAAATCAGAACTAGAAATCATCAAGTTAACCTCTTGAAGTAACTGGAATTAGGTTACTGTTCAAGAACACAATCTAAATAAAACTCCAAATGGGAAATGCTAGACATGAACACAGTTTATGTTAACAGTTTCCAGAAATTGTGTAGAGTCACCATGTTACCATTCAGATTACTTTAAAAGATGTTATTGATGTCAGAGGGAAAAATAAAATGCTGTCATATGACCATATTTCAAGAGATAGCAAGTGGAAGCTTGACAGACTTAGATTAAACTGAAAGCGCAGTTCATCATTGAGTGTGGATATGTTCATTATCCATGCCTTATGGTGAAATTCAATTTCTAACATCTACCAAGCCATTGATGCTTCGGAGATCCAAATCAATGTGTGTTAGAATTTGTCACCAAATACCATGGAAGTAGATCAAGGAGCACTTTTTAACAGTGTTAGTGAATATATACCCAGAATTTGTTACCCACAGATCTAAGCCAAACCTTAAGACAAAAAACAAACCTGTTGTTTTCCAAAACTTTAAATTTTATCCCCGGAGGCTTAATGTTATTTGGATTTAGATTTCTTTCTAAAGCTGGTTTGAAGAAGAAGTCTTAAGCACAAGTTACTGGAAACATTATATGTGAACTTCAATCAAGTTACTTGTGAGTTTATCCAACGTGTTGTAAGAAGTCCAAAAGGTTAAAAACACTAGTCTCAAGTTAAGTTTCCATTTGGTGAATTAGCTCAAAATATTTAGCATTGACTAAGATATAATACTATTCACCACGTAAATCTCAGATCTATCAAAGGATTAAAGCAAAAATGTAAAACATTCTGTGATAAAACAAACTTACTGTTGATCTAAATAAACAAACCCTTAACAAAGGATCTACGCACACTCAAAGGTCTGTCACAAATGAGCTCTTTTCACACCCTAAGCTCTGAACCCATGTTAGAATTTAAGGTTAAAATATAGACTAACTAGGAACAGAAATAATTTTAATTTTATTTGCTACTGTAATCTTGGATCAGCAACATATTCAAAATTCTGATGTAAAAAATAATAACAGAAATCATATAATAGATCTGAGCATTACCTTAGCAAAACAAAGAATAGATTTACTTGATGTGTTGTGGTTATCCTCTTTTCTGTATGCTCAGAAAAAACTTCAAGGGATCATGGATCAAACCCTCAAGGTAGATCTCATCATGATCCTTTGAACAAGTTGCCAAGAAGAACCTTTTAGGGTAGTGTACCAGAAAACTGACCAGCTGGCTGAGAATCAAGATGCCATGCTAACATCAAGCAATAGGGCCAAAAACAGAACACTACTGTCCAGCCTAAGAACTGAAAGGAGACTTCAAACAGCCCTAAAACTTCAGTCCAGAAAAGTACAAAACTGCTACAGCAAATACTAGCAGTTCTAGGGCTGCCCTATCAAACCCTGTTCAGGGTATTACGGCTGCAAGCATACACAAGGCTGCAGCAGATCAACATACACAGGACGGTACTAGCACAGATGAGGACGGCATCAGCAAGCAGGGCTGGCACCAGCAAATAAAGAACAGCAGGACGGCATCAACAAGCAGGGGTGGCACCAGCAAATAAAGAACAGCAGGAAAGCACCAGCAAGCAGAGGTGGCACCAGCAAATAAAGAACAACAGGACAGCACCAGCAAGAAAAGGTGGCACCAACAACTAAAGAACAGCAGGACAGCGCCAGCAAGTTGACCTTCAAACAGCAACAAAGGGAGACCTGTAGCTGGCTGAAATAGACCCTTAGGGTCAGCGGCAGGAAGGGCTGAATGAGATAACCCCACGGCAGCAAGAGAAGACCAACATACACGAGAGACCTGGAATAGAAGAGCCGCAGCAACCTAAACCCTTATCCAGCAGAGCCGCCAAAAACCTCAGTCAAGAAATTGGCTAAGAGAGTGAGTGAGTGAATGTAGTGAGTGAGGAGAGGTCTCTTCAATTTATAGTTTTGGTAGGTAGGTTAGGGTTAGCAATTTAGCCCTAACTTTAGGGTTAGATTAAACCCTAACAAATTAAACTAATTAACAATTAATATTTTATAACATAAAATATTAAATGTTAAATTAAAAAAGTCAACAAGGAAAAATTAACAAGTCAAGGAGAGGGGATCCAAAAATCAAGGCAGCTAGCATTCTTTAGAAAGAAGCAAGGAATCGGACCAACACCCACACAACAATTAAGAGGGAGCGTAACTCAAGCCAGGGGTTGCAAAAGTAATAAGACAAAGTCAAAGGGGGGTTCTTCTTTAACGGCAGAATATCCACATGAGTCTCATGATAAAACTTATAAGCTTTTATCATCCCAGCATAAGAGGAAGGTAAATGATGTGATCATTTCCTTCTCCTTAACTTCTCCTGGGTCACATGGACCATCCCGGGAGAGAAGAAGGTCACACATCATCTCGGCTTGTTACTCAACCAAGAAACTGCCTGGTCCCAGACCAGGATACCAGAAAACGCATCTGAGGACCCTAAATCACAACTAGGGTCTTATCCACCAAGGTACACAACCAAGGATCAATCCAAGCACGAGCAAGGATTCCATGGAACACATCCAGGGGCCCTAGAACACATCTAGGGACTTATACCATCAAACTACTTGGTCCTTCACCAAGAACCCCAACAATACACCGGGAGCCCTAACTAGGGTCTTTTGCCATGGCCCTTAACTGCTTGGTCCTAGACCAAGAACCCCAGGAGTGTACTGGGGACCCTAGATCTCAACTAGGGTCTTTGCCATCCTCCTGAAGAAATGCTCTTGCAGCTGCATTAAATTTTAACAGGAAGACATCCCACTTCATCCTCCACCTTATCCCCAGGAGTTGGACCTTCCACCTTAGGCTTAGTCTCAACACGTCCACCTACTGCTTCTAAAGGAAAAGTGCCAGCGGTGACCTTTTCCCATGAAAGGGGTAGAGGGAATCGTTGATATCCTAGTGCATCGTGATTAGCCTTGTAGGCTTGTAGTATCTAGATGTCTCATGATGATCATCTCATGAGATACATTTATTTTTGTTTCGATGTGATTTTGAATTATCCTATCACAAATTATGACTCAAGACAGATATCGTATTTCAGTATCGATGTTTGATGGACCACTTGACATCTTATACATATTATACTGTAGTTTTATTTTCATATTTATGTGACAATGTGTGTGTTTAATGTTGATGTCGCTTTAGAAGTATAAAAATTGAAAAAAAATGTTTATTTTTGTATTTTTAAAGTTTCCCGATAATTTCCATTAATTTCAATTTTGGATCCCTGGCGATAAATTCATGACAACGATAAGTGCAACATTGAATAATGTAGTGGGAAGATTCAAGAATCAAGATCCTGCTACAAAGAAAAGATATAAAAATCAATTATAATACTAGGTTGAATCCACTGGGCTAGTCAAATGAGGATCCTAAAATGTTGCTGTGGTTGTTACATGAACATTCATATAACACAACGGGTCAAAAACTGACCTCTAAGGAAGGACACGGTATAGCAAAATGAGAATGAATTCAATGCTACACATGGCTCCTCAGAGACACATGAAAAACAACACCCCTAATTCTGAAAACAAATAATAAACGTTTATAGAAGGAAAGATAAATATTCAGGTGATAATCACTAAGTGTCCTGGAGAGCATGCTCAACAAACACAGAGTCCTCAAACCATACAAAAATTTAAAAGGGTGAACTATAATTTGTCTATTTGCTTATAATATTGAGTGTTACCTGAATCAAAATTTTCTTCTGAGCTATGCTTTCTTCAAAATGGAACTTCAAAAGAGGTCCACTACTGACATCAATCAATGGTTCACTGCTGCTGGGAGGACCAAGCTTCACATCACTACTAAATTTCCCGTACAAATAACTGTCTGAATCATTGAGACTTGTACATTTGCCAGTATCCTGAAAAATAATAATCAATACAAAATCAATGAAGTATGAAGGGAAAGGTTGTAAAGAGGGAGGGAGAGGAGGTAAGGTGGGGGAGATGAGAACAAATCCACAAGGCTGCAGATGAGCTTGGGATATTATTCATTGCAAACCAAAAATTTTCTATTCTGAGCATGAATTTTGAATCTGCATAATATACAGAACCAAAAAAAAAAAAAGTCCTAGGTGTATCATATATATAAATAAATACTGTTCTACCTTGTTCTGTGAAACAGAGTTGAATTTTATGGTAAACTTTTGTTACTTACTCCCTTCCCAAATGATTTTATTTCTAAACTTGTCAGTCTCTTCCAGATTTGCATTGGATCTTTCTAGCTTGCCAATTTCCTATTTATTCTTTCCTCTCCGTTCTACAGGTTCTGATTTTTTTTCTATTTGTTCTAGTTCTGTGATCTATCACAATGTACATACACTATTTAACCTCCTTTACACCATTCTACTGTATCCTAGCTTTTTACCTAGACAACAATTTGGTTCAGGAATGTTTTCATGTTTTAAATAATATTGGCCTTCCTGTATCAACGTTTATTACAAGGTATTTTGCACTACATATTGTTTTGTTTTTTGTGAACAAATAATTAAACTTTGTATTAGTGTCTTCCACAATATAGATATTTGATTTATGTCTCATAATTTCCATTCACAGTTCACAAAGCTGCTCCAAAAGGCATACAGAGAACAATTTGAATACATGTAACACAAGATCTAAGCATATTGATTTACAACTATTGAAATCTTCTCTCGGAATCAGGATTAACAAATATAAATTAAAAAACACTCATTATTCATCACATCACCTACCTTTTACCTAGGGACTTAGGAAATACTCATTGTCCTAGAACTTGTCACATGAATAAGGGTTAATGTTGTTCCCCCTTGGTAAAACTTAAGCAAATACTAAAACTAACCTTTGTTGTTATGTTGTGTTAAGAGAAATCACTAAGTGTGCATCACCTAATGGCTTGCAAAGAAGTTTGTAATGTGCCCACTTTGGGACATCATTATATTATAGAGTGTTATGATGACCAGAGTAGCCAGATGGAGGTTATGGTGAGTACAGGAGCTATTGAGGGTTTTTTGGGATCCGACTTGCATGGCTCATTTTATTTCATCATCATGATCCATTCCGCACAGCTTGGCTTTGGTTCCGCTGCATTCCGACGATTTCCATGATTTTGAGTTATTTTGGGGCTATATGTTAATTAAATTCACTAAGACGGTCATATTGGGCATAATACTTGGAGGAACCTCTTAGTGTAATAGCTCATTGGAATCAGGAGGAATAGCACTACAGGATAGGATGATGAGAAGTGACTTTCAGTGGCCAGGGAATCCACAAGGAGGGATAAACTACTTTTTAGAGGTAAAATGGTTAATTAATTAATTAAAGTGATTTAATTAATTAATTAATAATTAAATAAAGTAAAAGTCACTTGGAGAGACAAGGTAAGCATGGAGGATAAAAGAGAGATAGGGGCCTCTATTCTCTCATTATGTTGTTTATCATTTGATATCTGGCTTCTTGCTAGTGAGCCCATGCACTTGGGGGTTTTGAGGGTTTTGACTTAACAAACCCTAGAGATCAATTTGGTGATGAAAGATCACACCTATCTTGATCCAAGCTTGGTCACGGAGGTGAAAGATTCCTCCCTCACCATTCTACATCAGATCTACTCCGTTACAGCCTACAGGTGGTTTCTACATCAGTCACAGGTTCAAAGAGAGCTAGGGTGCAACACTTGGGGATTTCCAGCAGGAGGGCGCACCACCTTGAGGAGAATAGCTTGATCTGGAGAGAGGATTTTGGGTAAAATAACTCCTAGTTTTTCTCTATATGGCCTAGACCATCATTTCTAGCATATTTCGGAGGAGGTTTCCATGCTATCTGATTTACTGGAGCTGGGCATGAATTGTAGAGAAAGAGGGCGCATTGCAGATTGAGCATTTTGTTGTTTGGTGACCCAGAGCTTCACCATTTGACTTGAGGTTTTGGCCGGGAGTTCATCTTGCCCCGATCTACAGTTCCATGCATTTTGAGAGCCTTTGGAGGTCTCTGGGTTAGAGGCCGAATTATTGGGGTTTCAGTCATCTAGGAGAGCGCAAGTCGAATAGGGGTTTGTTCATTTGGTTGGACATAACTTCATCATTTATCCTGAGACTTCATCAGGGTTTTGGCCTTGGCCCGATCTATTCTTCCAGCCATTTTCAGAGTGCTTGGAGGCCTCTAGCAGCAAGGCCGAATTGTTGGGTGTATTCAGCTTCCTAGCAGGGTGCAACTATCCCAGATTGAGGGTTTGATCCAACAGTGGGCAAAGATCTCAGTTGTCATTCATCTTCGGCAATCATCTGGCCTTTGGAGGCTTGTATCATCTCTTCTTGGGTTATTATCATTGTGTTATGAGCTCTCATGCTCTATTGTTCCAGATCTGTAGATCTATTGTGTCAAGATCGTCTACTACTATGAATAAAATCAAATCTGAGGTATTTTTGGTTATTCCTTTTGTTGTTGATCTTGCATCTTGTTGAGGTATGTTCCATGGCTATATCTTATTTGATTATCGCTGCAAACACACATAAAAAACATCATATTAAACCCCAGTGCAACTCATGAGACTTAAGACTGCAAAGTGTTTGACGAAATGCCACAACCAGAAAACATTTAAAAATCACATGAAAAACGCAATGTTCCTGGCACCTTGGCTTGGGAACTGTTAAATTTACAGCAGCTGCAAGAGCCATTCTCCGGGAGGATGGCAAAGACCCTAGCTGAGATCTAGGGCCCCCCAGTGCACTCCTGGGGTATTTGGTCTGGGACCAAACAGTCAGTGCCATGGCAAAAGACCCTTCTTAGTGCCCCCAGTATATGACTGGGGTTCTTAGTCTGAGACTAAGCAACTAAAGCCCCTAGATATGTCTAGGGCCCCTGGAAATGTCTAGGGTACCCATGCCTGAGGCATGGGTTGATCCATGGTCTTGTACCATGGTGGAAAAGACCCTTGTTAGGGCCCCCAGTATACGACTGGGGTTCTTGGTCTAGGACCAAGCAGTTAAAGCCCCTAGATAAGTCTAGGGCCCTTGGACATGGTCCAGACTCCAGGGTACCCATGCCTGGTGCATGGGTTGATCCTTGATCTTGGACCTTGGTGGATAAGACCTCAGAAAAAGTTCTGGGGCAACTTGATCCTCGATCAAGTATTTTGTTGGTGTATGACCTTCCCTGAAGAAGGACATGACCACATGAGGGATGTATCCCATATGCAATGATGATAAA
>JZKD02S0248152.1:395970-412843 GCA_000966675.3 Picea glauca
CAAGAGAGAATGTTTCTTTGTCCTGTCATGTTCTTGGATGCACCACTATCAATGAGCCAAGTGTCCTCTCCAGGTGTTACAGATCCTGAGAGGGCCGAGATCAAGACATGGTCTTCGATCTGCTCTCTTATCATCTTTGTGGGTGGCTCTTCATCTTCAACTACATGGGCATGGAGCCTCTTATGTTTTCTCTTGTATTCTTCTTGTCTGGCTGGACAAAACTTTGCAATGTGTCCCATCTTGTCACAATGATAGCATTGTACCGATGAGTAGTCTCTTTCCTTTCGTTGTCCTCTCTTCTGAAATCTCCTTGGATGAGATTTTTTATGATTGAATTTGTTTGACTGTTGAGGCTCTTTATGAGTCTCCTTTTGGAAGTAGGGTTTCTTCCTTCCTCCTTTGGTGTGAGTAGCTAGGGCTTGATCATCATCCCTTGCTAGTAACGCTTCCCAATTCGCTACTCTTGTTTCTTCTTGGATGCATTCTTCCCATAGACTATCAAACTTTAGTTTCTCCATTCTGGCACATATCGTTTGGATGAAAGCATCCCAAGGTCTTGTGAGACCATTTAGGGCCGTCATTATGAGTTCGTCTTCGTCTATGGCATCTCCAATAGCTTCTAGCTGTTCTTTGAATTCTAAGATTCTGGAGAAGTATTCCTGAATCATTTATCCTTTCTGCATCCTTGTATTCTTAGATGCAGAATGGATCTGAGGCAAGTAGCCGCGCGGACTATAAATTAAAAAATCAGTTTAATTCTATTTTAATCTCACACTCTTTACATAACTTCTCTGTGTGTTTCCTTGACTGCAGACTTATGATCCCTTTGGTAATACTCGAAATGCATGCAATAAAATCTCGAAGGTTTAAACATTTCTACTTTGCCCCTCACTGTTTTCCTCATCTCAGATCAGCAAGTGGTGATAATCTGCCCTAAACACATGGTATATAATGCTCTGAGGACTGATATATTTTCCGGTGGATCAAATTCTATCTCTTAGCACAAGCCTCATATAAATTTTCCTTGAGAATCCTATGGTGTTACACTATGAATATTATTATAAGATCAATGACCTTATTCGTTGTAATTTGTTACACTATGTTGGTAAACTTGGCCTGGGCCCTGAATGCTGGTACTCTCATGATATATGAGAATGACATCTTTTAAAACACTGTTGTGGGATATACTGTTCACTGCTTTTATGCTCTAATAATGATGGAATGAACACGCTGTCACAACTGTATCTCTCTATGGATATTGATGGTTATATTCTGCTTATGAATGCATAATTTCTTGGTTAAAAAATAAACCTTAAGAGGTCCCTGGTGGGTGAAATACTTTGTTCGCATTTGTGGTAACATTCTGCAATCTTATACTGTTGGTTATAACTTCCCTAAAAATATTAAATTACTTATTGTATTTTTTAGTGAACCGAGTCATTGAAATCAGATCGGTCCGAGTCAATCTGAGTCCAGGTCGATGTCCGAGTTGATAGGTGACCAAGTCGATGTCTGGTTCCGAGTTTAAAAACTATGATCTTATTTGAATCATTTTTGTGTTCTGTTTGCATGTGAAACAACTCATCATTCATATGAGGCAAACTGATCATTATTGAGATTGCATAAGTCGAGTAATTGAATGACACTCACCCTTACAACTAACTTAGTTGAGTTGAATATTTAGGGACACCCCCTTCAGGTTAGAAAATTTCCTTTTCTTACCCAAGAAGCAAGAGGCAAGGCCACTGAGGTGACAGTCGGTGGCTTGCCTGGTAATTGTCATTAGGCTCTCCCATTCGGTTAGGACTTTTCCCTTAGGAGAGAGTTTGCAAGGTAACACTCCCCACTCGTCAAACTCACCAAACTCAGAAATCTTAGCCTCAAGAATCGAGAGTCTGACACGAATTCAGCCGACCCAAAAACAATGACAAAAAAAACCATGCACGTGCAATTTCACCAAGTTACACTTGTTTTGGAGGGAAATGAAGCGTTTGAGAGGGTACAAGTTTTTATAAATAGATTTCTCCCCTCATTCTTTCTCATTACATATACTTTCAAGAGCCATTTCTTCCTTAGAAGAGTGCTATGCACTGTCACTATGAGGGGGTTGAGTTCATCATCATTTAGGAGGGAAATTGATGAAGGCTTCATCATCATTAGTGGTTGCTAGTTGTTGTGTGAGACAGGAGGGCTTATTCTAAGCATTCTCATAGTGATGCATGAGACTCGATATTGGACTTGGCGGCACTGTCTATTTTGATTTTCTAATTTTGTTATGAGACTATGAGTTATGTAGTTGAATTGAGTAATATTTTGATCATGGAATCATCTTTTAGTTCACCATTTTGAATACAATCTCGAGTAACAAATGTTGTGTTATGATATTTTATGAGGGGATCTTATGAATTTCTGCTTAGACAATGGCTTTATAACTTATATGGATTGGAAATGTCATTACTATATTTTTTGTGCACAAAATTTACCCTATTTTGAGTTTTTTTTCTCTTTGTTGAGTCTAAAAAGAGTTGTTGAGTCTTGCCAAGTCACAAGCCAGTTGAGTCTTAAAAGAGTCTGAGTCTAACAATATTGGTTAGATTCTTTCAAACAGAGGGAGTTGACCATGACGTTAATCTTAATTCAAGATTCTCTCGCGATGAGGGAGTTGACCTAGTTCAAGTTGTTTCAGTTGTTGTAGGCATTAAGGTGTATGAGAGGGATTCTCATGTTGACAAGTTGATGATTTCCTTGCATGGGTTGTTACCTTGTAATGTCCCTTTCCGAATAGAAGGTCCAAAGAGGATGGCTCAGTAGTCTAAACATCCCCTTTTAGACTATAGCCAGGGAGAAACAGGGGAAACATGGTCATTTGGTGTCATTTCACTAGGGAATGTTATATTTCGAAAGTGACATTAAGTGAAAAGTGGGAAAAGCGCCTTTTAAGTGAATTAAGCTAAAAATAGAGGGGAGCCTAAGTGAAGGAGCTAAATATAGAGGTCAACAGAGAATTAGGGTTTGAGTGGGTATATGAAGGGAAAAGCGACCTAATTCCTCATTATCAAAGTTTATGACTTGACATTTGAGCTTTGAGGAGAAAACACAGGTTCGGGAGAATCAGTCGAGATTGTGGATTCCAGGAGGAAGACACCAGTCAGTTGATTTCGATGTTGAGAGACACACCCTAGTCATCAGGAAGATCATCCGGATCTTTCATTGTTTTGTAGCATCCGTTTTACAGGTCCAAACAGCTAGTGTGAACATCATCAGGGTGAGGGCGCAAGTGTTAGGAGACTCAAAGGTTTACCCTGTCCCGACCAGGGAGAATCCAGAGATTTCCTTTTGACCCAATTGAGAGGAAGATAGGACGCATTTTTTGAGATATTACACGCCAGATTCCGGCGGAGGAATCATCTAGGGTGCACCAGTCAACAATTGAGGCTACAACACTTGGGGAGGCACATTTCGGGTTCCAGATAGATCATCGGCCCAGATCCAAGGAAACCCTTCTGACCCAGTTCGGAGGAGGCCAGGGCGCTTAGATTGAGATATTTACAGCCAAATTCCGACAGTGGAATCACTAGGGTGCATCAATTCAGCAGAGGAGGGGCGCAACCCCCTAGGGGATCACATATGGGGTTCGTATAGATCAGTAGAGGGTCGATCTTCAAGCAGACAATTATTGTGAGGGTGTTTGAGGTCAGGGCACATAGTTTGAGACAAATTCCAGGGTTATCCGAGGAGTTTAGCCACCAGGGAAAACATTCCATTCTTGTAGCAGTTGTCGTGTGAGTTGACGTAGCATGCAACAATTCATCTTGCTCATCCACTGATCCATCATCATCATTCATTCCAGGTATTTTGATTTAGCATTGATGTGCCCAGCTAAGATCCATCTAGTCTTGATCTAGCTGAGAGATTCATTTTTATTTCCCCGCATGCGGTTTTGTATCTTTAGTCATATTTCATAATATACTTGGTCACAGTTGTTGTGTGTTTTATATCTATTGCATGTTTGATTATACATTGTTAAACACAAGAAACACATTTAGAACCATTGAAACACAAACAAAACCTTTAACCGCATCTAGAATCCCAAAGAGTATCAGTTTCTGTAGCTAGTAGTCGACAGTTATGGCATATATTACGATCTGTGGAATTAGGGATATTACAGTGGTATCAGAGCTTTAGTCCTGCTAGCCTGTGACTAAAGTTTCGATGAGTTCAGCAAAGAACCCAGAGGGTTGTGAGCACGTAGGTGACGAATATGTCACTTACAACAGACGCAGGGAAAGGAGGAGACCTAGGGAAGATTATCCCCCCTTCCCTCATAGTTCGGAGGAAGAGGAAGAGGCACATAGGAAAGCAGAGAGAAGGGCAAAGCATGAGGCAAAGAGGATTATGGGAGACAGGTATAAAGGCTAGAAGGCAATGGAAAAGCACCCATGGACCCAGAGGCAGCCTTCATGCAGGTTCTTACCAATTTGGTGATCAGTCAGCAGGCCATGACTCAGTCTTTGGCACAAATGGCTGATAGATTGACTATAGGGAGCATTCTGGGCACACATGCCCCGCATGCAGCACAAGGGAACTCAGGGGCAGGTAGTAGATCCCATTCACCTACTCGCACCTACACTTCATCGAGTAGGATCCCCCGAGCACTATTCCCTAGCTTCCAGAAGGCACCTCCAGTCGTAATACAACAGTTAGTAGTACAGAGGCAGACCACACAGGCAGAGGATATCTCTTAGTACAAGAAATAGTATGCAGCGCTGGGACTGGAATTCCATCAGGATATGACCTTGGTTGAGTATTGTGGACTCGGACTCAGGAACCATCCTAGAGATCCTGAGAGGAGAGGACAGCAGCAGCATCAACAGGGGTAGAACATAGATTTCCTCCGGAAAGTAGGTAAACTCACTATACCTTCTTTCGACGAATCATCCAAATGCACTGCCAGAGCTTGGGTACAGAAACTGGACACGTACTACAAGCTCAACCAAATGACAGAAATTGAGGCCATTAGTTTCGCTACCCTGCATTTGGAGAGAGGCACATGAGTGGTGGCATCATGGACTAGTGACATTAGGTCACAGTCACATCACTTCTTATAGGGAGCTCATAGAGAGGATCATGGACAGGTTTGACAGGAGGGATCCAGAGATCCATTTAAGAGATTTAACCCAGTTGAGACAAACTGGCACACCAGAGGCATTCATCACAGAGTTTCAGAGGGTAGTCGTGGTAGTAACAGATATTTCAGAGCCCAGATTGATCATGCTTTTCACAGAGGGTCTCACAGAACCCTTGAGAGGATGGGTGAAGCGAACCTCACACACTACAAAATGCCATCCTTAACACTCGAGATCTAGCAGACTTAGTGCCAAAAACCAAAACGTTTCCCAAACCCTTTGTTCCATAGAAGGACCGGGATAGGAAACCATTCCAAAGAGAGTGGAAGGGTAAGGAAAAGTTGGATGATGATACAAGGAGTGAGCTTATGAGGAAGAAACTATGCTTCACATGCAAGGACCCTTGGGTCCTTGACCACAGGTGCATGCGCAAGGGAGAGATCCATTACATTGAGTTGGTAACAGACAATGATGAGGAGGAACATGACAGTGAATCCACTAGCTCAGAGGAGGAGCCATCACATGCGGAGGAGCAACCACCAAGGAGACCACCGACGCCAGTAGGGGCCCAACCACCGGTAGAGCCACAGCTTTGTGAGAAGGTTATGAGATGGGCACCAACAAAGGGACGAGTCATAGCGACCCTTTATGGAATTCCCAAGTATGACATCCTCATGATTAGAGGGACTATCCAGGGACAGCGTGCAATTGTCCTAATAGATGGTAGGGCAACCCACAACTTCATTGACACTGCATTAGTATCGAGGCAATCACTTCAGACAGAGGAGTTTGAGGGGTTTGATGTTGCAGTAGCAAATGACCACACAGTGGAGTGTGTAGACAGAGTCCCAGACTTGGAGGTAAAGTTAGGTAAGTACACTATGAGAGATACATTTTATGTAATTGACCTATCTGACAAAGATGTGGTGTTGGGAGTCCAGTGGTTGATCACCTTGGGCAAGATTTCTACCAACTACCAAAGCTTGGAGATGGGGTTTAGAGACAGTGAGGGGAAGAGGATTGTATTGAGGGGCATGTCGACATGGGCACCCAGGATAGTTTCGACAAAGAGGATGGAGAGGATCTTCAAGCATGGGGAAGTAGCATATGCACCAGAGTGCTTAATCACCACACGAAGGGATTTAGATGGCCAACAGCAGTATCAGACAGAGATTAGGACTTTGTTGAGTCGGCATCATTAGGATTTTGGTCAGATTGCGGCAGGGAGACCACCCGACATGGGGTTTGAGCACACGATTGAGCTGGAGGAGGGTGCTAAACCCGTGATTACAGTACCCTATGGTCATCCTAGGAAGTTCGAGGATGAGATGGAAAAAACAATCAAGGAATTGCTAGCAATGGGACACATCAAACCCAGCAGCAGCCCATTCGCTTCTTCAATTGTCTTAGTTCTGAAGAAGGATAAAACCATGAGGATGTGTATAGATTACCACACTTTGAACAAGAAAACCATCAAAAACCGATATCATATCCCACGTATTAATGAGTTGATGGACGAACTGCATGGAGCAGTTTTCTTCTCTAAGATTAACCTACGCTCTGGATATCATCAGATCAGCATTAGAGAGCAAGATATAGAGAAGACCACATTTCGATGCCACTATGGACATTTTGAGTTCTCGGTTATGCCATTTGGGCTAACCAATGCACCAGCCACGTTTCAATCTTGCATGAACCATATATTCTTCAGGAAATCAGTATTGGTATTCTTCGACGACATTTTGGTGTACAGCCAGACATGGCAAGAGCATCTGAGGCATTTGGATGAGGTACTCAACATCATGGAGTCACAGTCATTGTATGCCAAGGAATCAAAGTGTGAGTTTGGCATGACAGAACTGTTATACTTAGGCCACATTATCAGCGCACAGGGGGTACAGGTGCACCAAGAGAAGATCAAGGCCATTTTGGATTGGCCAACGCCCAAGAACGTGATAGAGTTGAGGAATTTCTTTGGGCTATGCAGCTATTACAAGAGGTTCGTGAAGGGTTTTTCACAGTTGGGGGCACCACTCACCGACCTCACTAGACAGGGGGCCTTCATCTGGACCGACGAGTCACAGAAGGAATTTGATCATATAAAGGAATTCATGGGCACATGTCCAGTGTTAGCATTGTCAGATTTCACGCTATTGTTTGTACTAGAGTGTGATGCATCAGGAGAGGAGATCGGAGCAGTGTTGATGCAGAGGGGACACCCCATTGTATTTGAGAGCAGGAAGCTCAGTCAGCCCGTGTAATGTTCCCAAGCCAAGATGCCAGGAACATTTTGTTTCATCGATTTTTATGGAATTTCTGGTTGTGGCATTTCGTCAAACACTTTGCATATTTATGTCTCATGACTTGAGTTGGGGTTTATAATGATGATTCTTTATGTGTTTTGCAGCCAATAATCAAAGAGATATAGCAATGGAATGTACTCAACAAGATGCAAGATCAACAATACAAGAAATAACCAAAAATACCTCATATTCGGTTTTATTCATAGTAGTAGAAGATCTTGATACAATAGATCTATCGATCTAGAACAATAGAGGTGAGAACTCATAACACAATGGCGATAACCCAAGAAGAGATAGTGCAGGCCTCCAAAGGCCACATGGCTGCCGAAGATGAATGACAAACTAGGATCTTGCCCACTGATGGACCAAACCCTCAAACTAGGAGACTTGCGCACTAGCTTATGGTTGTAGTTGCATGAAGATTTCGTCCCTCTTCCTCCTTGGCCCCAATAGCCACCAAAACACTCTAGAAGAGTAGATCGAGAGTCTAGAAACAAGTTAGGGTAGTTCCCTTGCTGAATAATGAAGCTTAGGTTCTTCCCATGAGTAGATCCATCCAAAGGTTGTGCCCTTCCTCTATGAGAAATCGTCCCACTCTCATAATAAATCAATACTCCACCAAAACACCTCCCGGATGAGCCAAGAAAGGCACTATGGCCTCTACCAAGATAACTAAATGGTTGAACTCTCCAAATCCCCTTCTCCTTGGCCAGATCGAAGGGATCTAGTCTCTCTAGTGCGCCCTCTAGATGGAAATCCTCAATGTTGTGCACCTCTCTCTCTCTGAACCTATGGCTAATGTAGAATCCACTTGTGACTGAGTAGATCTGATGTAGAATGGTGAGGGAGGAATCTTTCACCTCCGTAACCAAGCCCAGACCGGGTTGGGTGGGATCTTTCACCACCGAGCTGATCTCTAGGGTTTGTTAAGTCAAAACCCTCAAAACCCCCAAGTGCATGGGCTCACTAGCAAGAAGCCATATATCAAATGATAAACAACATAATGAGAGAATAGAAGCCCCTATCTCTCTTTTATCCTCCCTGCTCACCTTGTCTCTCCAAGTGACTTTTACTTTATTTAATTATTAATTAATTAATTAAATCACTTTAATTAATTAATTAAATCACTTTAATTAATTAATTAAATCACTTTAATTAATTAATTAACCATTTTACCTCTAAAAAGTAGTTTATCCCTCTTTGTGGCTTCCCTGGCCACTGAAAGTCACTTCTCATCATCCTATCCTGTAGTGTTATTCCTCCCGATTCCAATGAGCTATTACAATAGGAGGTTACTCCAAGTATTATGCCCAATATGACCTCCTTAGTGAATTTAATTAACATATAGCCCAAAATAACTCAAAATCACGAAAATCGTTGGAATGCAACGGAACCAAAGCCAAGTTGTGCAGAATGGATCATGATGATGAAATAAGGTGAGCGATGCAAGTCGAACCCCAAAATACCCCTCAATAGCTCATGTACTCGCTATAACCTTGATCCGGCTACTCTGGTCATCAAAACACTCTGTAATATAATGATGTCCCAAAGTGGGGACATTATAGCCCGAGAGGTTGTATTCAATCTATGACAAGGAGATGCTTGCAATCATGCATACCTTGACCAAATTCAGACAATACTTGGTGGGCAGCAAATTTGTGGTCAAGACAGACCATAATAGTTTGAAGTATTTCCTTGAGCAGAAGGATCTTAGTGAGCGTGAGCAAAAGTGGGTGACAAAGGTCCAGGCCTTTGATTTTGACATAGAGTATGTCAAGGGGAAGAAGAAGTATACGACTCTCCATTAGCAGGCCATCAGGGATTCTTCAAAATCTATAAGCAGGTCAAAGAGAGATTCTCTTGGAAGGGTCTCAAGTAGGATGTGATGAGACATATCAGTTAGTGTGTGACTTATTAGCAGAACAAGTCAGAGCAGACACTTCCAGCAGGGTTACTTCAGCCACTTCCCATTCTGGAGCAAAAATGGGAAAGTATATTCATGGACTTCATTACAGGCCTACCCAAGGCTCAGGGTAAGGACTGTATTTATGTAGTGGTCAACAGATTGACCAAGTTTGCGCATTTCTATGCGATTCCTACAGATTACAAGCGCAATGCAAGTGGCAGAGCTATTCTTCATGGAGGTTTTCAGACTTCACAGGTTGCCCCAGAGCATCGTTAGCAACAGAGACAATCGGCTCATCGGCACATTTTGGCGAGAGTTGTTCAGATTGGTGGGGACAAAGTTGACACCCCGCACAAGTTACCACCCCTAGACGGATGGGCAAATAGAAATAGTCAACAAGTGGGTAGAGGGCTACCTGAGGAACTATGGTAGTGGGCAACAGAGAGTGTGGCTAAGGTGGTTACATCTTGGAGAGCATTGTTACAACACTACCCTCCACATGTCCATAGGTATGACCCCATTCAGAGCATTATATGGGTATGATGCTCCCACTTTGATTGACTTGGTTTTTAGAGACAGTCGAGCTCCTAAGGCCAAGGACTGGATAGTAGAGACTCAAGAGATTCTCAAGGTACTAAAAGAGAATCTACAGACTGCACAGAATCGGGAAAAGGTGAATGTATACAGGCACAGGATAGAGCGTAGCTTTGAGGTTGAGGATCTAGTATTCCTGAGGCTACAACCATACAGGCAGTCATCTTTGAAGAAGAGCAGGGCAGAGAAGCTCAAGCTCAAGTTCAATGGACCATACAAGTTCATACGCAGGGTAGGCAAAGTGGCCTACGAGCTAGAGCTACCAGAGGGGATCCAAATTCACAACGTGTTCCACATTACTTGTCTTAAGAAAGCCACGGGACAATTCATCAGCACTTCAGAGGAGATTCCACCTTTGGATGAGAAGGGTTGGTTAGAGTTAGTTCCTGAGGAGGTAACGGAGTTCAGAGAGAGGAGATTGAGGAGAAGGGTCAACAGGGAGTGTTTGGTCAAATGGATGGGGCTTCCAGTAGAGGATGCTACTTGGGAAAGTGAGTAGATTTTGCAGCACCCTAGATTGACGTTGCTTGAGGACAAGCAATCTCAGGAAGGGAGAACTATAATGTCCCTTTCCGAGTAGGAGCTCTAGAGAAGATGGCTCAGGAGTCTAAACATCCCCTTTTAGAATATAGCCAGGGAGAAATAGGGGAAACAAGGTCATTTGGCGTCATTTCACTAGGGAATGTTATATTTCGAAAGTGACATTAAGTGAAAAGTGGGAAAAGTGCCTTTTAACTAAATTAAGCTAAAAATAGAGAGGTGCCTAAGTGAAGGAGCTAAATATAGAGGTCAACAGAGAATTAGTGTTTGAGTGGGTATATGAAGGGAAAAGTGACCTAATTCCTCATTATCACAGTTTATGACTTGACATTTGAGCTTTGAGGAGAAAACACAGGTTCAGGCAAATCAGTGGAGATTGTGGATTCTAGGAGGAAGACACTAGTGGGTTGATTTCGGTGTTGAGAGACACACCCTAGACACCGGGAAGATCATCCAGATCTTTCATCGTTTTGCAGCAACAATTTTACAGGTTCAGACAGCTAGAGTGCACTTCATTAGGGTGAGGGCACAAGTGTTGGGAGACTCATAGGTTTAGCCTGTCCCGACCAGGGAGAATCCAGAGATTTCCTTCCAACCAAGTTGAGAGGAAGGCATGGTGCATCTTTTGAGATATTACTCGCCAAATTCCGACGATGGAATCATCTAGGGCGCACCAGTCAGCTATTGAGGGCACAGCGCTTGGGGAGGCACATTCAAGGTTCCAGAGAGATCATCGGACTAGATCCGCAGAAACCCATCTAACCCAGTTCAGAGAAGGCCAGGGCACTTAGATTGAGATAGTTACAGCCAAATTCCGACGATGGAATCACTAGGGCACAACAGTTGAGCAGAGGAGGGGCGCAACCCCCTAGGGGATCCCATCCGGGGTTCGTACAGATCAGCAGAGGGTCAATCTTCATGAAGACAGTTATTGTGAGGGTGTTTGAGGTTAGGGCGCACAGTTTGAGACAGATTTCAGGGTTATCCGAGGATTTTATCCACCAGGGTGAACATTCCAGTCTCACAGCAGTTGTTGTGTGAGTTGTCGTAGCATGCAGCAGTTCATCTTGCTCATCCACTGATCCAGCATCATCATTCATTTCGGGTATTTTGATTTAGCATTGTTGTGTGCATTCTAGCTAAGATCCATCTAGTCTTGATCTAGTTGAGAGATTCATTTTTATATCCCCGCATGCAGTTTTGTATCTTCAGTCATATTTCATAATATACTTGTTAGCAGTTGTTGTGTGTTTTATATCTATTGCATGTTTGCTTATACACTATTAAACACAAGAAACACATTCAGAACCATTGAAACACAAAGAAAAACCTATAACCGCATCCAGAATCCCAAAGAGTATCAGTTTCTGCAACTAGTAGTCGGCAGTTGAGGCATATATTCCGATCTACAGAATTAGGGATATTACATACATGCTACCCCCAGACATCTAACGATAACTAAAGGAGATTTTTCTCCTATAATCTGTATCATAGACAGCAGTTCCACAGACGAGATCCATGGTTCTCCAGATACACTTGACCAAAGATGCTTCCCACATTACGCTCAGCTCACTCTCATTTGATGATTATGGTGCTTGACATACATTAGGTAAATTTTTTCATGACTTCATAGTAAGTGTTAATGCCTTATGTATTTTTCATGAAAGAAGTGACCATTGGTTGAGTCTAATAATGGATCATGATGCTCTAGATTTATGTCTTTTTCCTTGTTTCATCTTGGTGCTCATCATCATCTTCTAGATAAGTGTTGTTACAACTAGGTTGAGTTGTACTACCAGGGGACTTTGAGAGCTATAGCTTGTTCATATCCCAATCTATACATGAGATTCTCCATCCTTCTCGTTTTTGTTGTCCCGCTCTTGGGTTGATTGTCATGTGTCACATATAAAGGTTCATGCTTCATAATCCCATGAGAAGGAGTTGTAAGCTCGAGGTTGATGCAACTAAATAAAAATAGAAATAAAAAAGAAAGATGCTAAGATCAAAATGCAAAGCAGATGAAAGGAAAAGAAAAAGTAAAAAATCAAAAGAAATAAAGCATGACTAAGGAAAAGGAACAAAAGAAAATTCAAAAGAAAAAAGAGGTTAAATGAACTAAAGAAAAGGAAAATAAGGTGTGGAAAGACACGGTGCCGAGGAAAGAGCAACTCCATGCATAAGCACTCCCTCATTCCAAAGGTGCTCATGTGGATGAATATCTTAAACAACCTCACATGACTATGCAATAAAGCTCATGAAATTACCCCCCAATCATACCATCTATCACTACACATGCTCCTTGATGGATTTTCTTGGGAAATACTTCTCTTCTTGGGTGTTGGCATGTGTAATAGGGGTTAATGATGACCCTCACATACCTAAACATGGCAAATTGTATGAATTCTATGAGTTACTCTGAAGTTAGAAGATGATTCTTAATGTGATCTACCTAATGACATTTACATTTGACATGACACATGTTTTATGTTGCATTGGGCTTGTCTGCATGCCTCTGAATTGATGACTACTTTGGGTCACTTGCACCTTACTTTGGATGAAGTACTTGGCATGGATATGACTTGGATTAAGCCTTGTTCCTTTGAAGGACAATGAGGAGGCCACTTACATGCATGATGGAGGTCATCCCACTTCTTATTGAGGTCATTCCACTTCTTTTGGAGAACATTGGGCTATTTTTGAGCTCGTTGCACCCTTTTGAAAAGCATGTTGCACCCCTTGGATGAAACGTGTTACGTTGCACCCTTTGGAGGGAACATTTCACTTTTGATCCCCTTTTCACATGATTTGAGTGAGTTGTCCACTCTTGGGAGCCCGCATGTGGCACACATGTAACATGATCATGCATTTATGGAGGATGACTTGGCATATGAGCATGTTTTACATCATTTTCAGAGCATTGTTAGGGTTCTTTTACTCATCCACTCTTGTATCATGCAAAATTTATGTACTTTTACCTTATCTCGAGGGCTTGTAAAGAGATAAAGGTCATTTGTATATTTTCTTAGGATAAAAGGTAGGAAAATATTATTATTGTAATGAGAAGGGTGCTAGATCTCTCATATAAATAGAGAAGCACATCTCATTTCTTAATCATTACTAGAACTTGTGGAGAACGTTACTAGTCTACTTTGTGTTCTCTAAATTTTCTATGGATGCATAACTAGAGAGACTTCTTGAGGATGATGTCTAGTGGATTGCTTTACAAATTTCATGGATGCTCTTGGCTAGGGTTTTGAAGATGAATCAATTTCTTGAGTAAGTGGTCTCACTTGATCTTATGGATGTTGTTTATGAATGATTTTAAGTGTAGTTGTACTTCTCTAGTGGGGGTGGTGCACTCTCTTTATGTTTTTCTTGAACAAGTCCCTTCTTCATAACTCTTGGAAGATTACTAGTGGGGTATCTTCCCTTCAACTATCTTGGAATTTGTAAGGCACTAGGTGGATTTGTTAAGGTTTGTAGTGGACAACCCTAACTATCACCCTAGTTCTACTTGCACTTTCTCAAGGGAGTCCTTAGTTGACCACATATGCCCAAAAAAAATATAGTAGGCATTAATCTTCTCCCATCTAGTCAATCTAAAACTAAAAATTTCACTTTTCATTTCTGTTTTAGGGTAAATCTAGGGTTTTATAACAGCTTACATGCATTTCCAGCCATAAAAACCCTAGATGTCTTCCTATCTATGCATGTACTTGAGACGAACTAAGTTCGCTCACACAAAGAATATCCAATATAGATAGGATAGTACACAGAAATCCATATAGGATAGTAATAATATGAATATGAATAAGTTATGAGATGATTACAATGAGAATGAAGGCCCGTTTATATATCCTCACATGGGTGCCCTTTCATGAATGGACACATCCTTTAGATAAGACATGACTTTTTATTTATGATGTGTTTAATTATTATATTTAATTATTATTTATTATATATATTTCTATATATATTATGTTCATAACATTGTCTTCCCCTTAAAAATGTTTTTTCCTCAAAGCATACTTAATGGAAGACTTATCTCTTGCTCTAGCTTTGTAATTATTCTCTCGATTCTTCATTCTTGAGTTATTAGTTGTTGAGCACCTGAGATGATAGGATCTTCTAAGTGTTGAGTAGAACTGTCGAATTGTAAAGGAGTCTGCCCATCCTAATTCGATCTTCTACGGATTTGGGCTTTTATAGGGTTCTTGGAAAGAACTTGATACATTTCTACTCCCATGATAGCTTCTACTTTGACCCCCACTTGTAGTGGTAGTATTCTTCGACATATCGGTTATTTGTTTCTGTTGATAAATTGATTGGTTGAAGTATCGACTTTTGTGATTAGGATGTCGATAAGGCATCCTTGCAACTTGATCTTTACTTCGTATACTTGCAGCTTTTTCTTGATTAACTTTTGGAATTAAGTCTTCTCCATACCCCTAGATTGTTTCTACTTCAACATTTGAATTTTTTTTTGCATGAGTTGTAAGGTTGACTAGATCTGTATTAATTCCTTTATCCAGATTTGGGATTTTTACATCTAAAGACTTCTCTAGCTCCATAGGTTCAGTGATTGTCTCTAGCTCTGATACCAAATGAGACGAACTAAATTTGCTCACACAAAGAATATCCAATATAGGATAGTACACAAAAATCCATATAGGATAGTAATAATATGAATAATGAATAAGTAATGAGATGATTACAATGAGAATGAGGGCCTATTTATATATCCTCACATGGATGTCCTTTCATGAATAGACACATCCTTTAGATAAGACATGACTTTTTATTTATGATGTGTTTAATTATTATATTTAATTATTATTTATTATATCTATTTCTATATATATTATGTTCATAACAGTACTTAACCCAAAAAGTCTTTTTATGACATAAATTGTCTTTCTGATTTATATTACAGCCATATGAGGGCTGGACGTCTTGGTATTTTTGGTTGTTACAAGCTCTTTAATTTTCAAAATTAGCTAGTTGTATATACTATAAACCCTAGTTTTGTCTATTGTTTTAGCCCCAATTTCTACGTTTTTAATACTTATAAAGGGCTAAAGTTGACTGTTGTTGTAACTTGTTTATTGCTCCAATCTTTATCTTTTATACAAGTTTTATAACAGTCACTACTAATTTTCATATTTGTAGTGTTTGGGGATCATTTTGCATATGATAATAACTTGATAAACCCCCTATATCAGCCTTAAAGAAAATAAAACCCAAATCTGGAATTTACTTTGAGTAACCACCTAATCCATAACTTGTTTGATATATTTAGTTGGTGGTAAATTGGATAGCTATATAGGAGACCTTAGACTTGATTGTGTCTTTCCTTGGGAATCTTAGAGGCTACTAGGGAAGCCTCCCTTGTGTTGGATCCATCCTTCTTTAAAACAAAGGAAGTTGTTTCCTAGGTGATGGTGGTAACACTTCTAATGTTCCACTCATCTATGTGTTGGGATTTGGGTACCTTGGAAAGTGGTCCCCATGTGCTTGTAAGTCTCTAAGCACAAAGGGGGGAGACTTTAGGAGATTTAAGTCAAAAGTGAAATTTGGTCATTTTAGCCTAAAGTGACAATTAATTCACAAAGTGAGTGAATTAATAGACATAAAGTGGAAACTATGGAAACTTAAATAAAGTGGGTTTTGGTTTGAGATTTAGTTGAGATGATCTCAACCATTGATTAGGGATGAGATGAGATGATCTCATCCATCCATCTTTTAGGTTTCCTTATGTTTCCTAAAGGAGGACGCAAGGGGCAAAGGAGAGATCATTCGCTTGTATGTTCACCAAATGAGCTTGGAGAAGGGCAAGAGGATGAGGATTGTTGCATTGGGAGAGGCTAGCTTGGGCACATGCTTTCATGGAGAGAGGCATCTAGCTTGGAGTCTCAGTTATTTAATGGGGAGCTTCCAATTCTAAGGAGGGTGCACTTGAGGAGGAGGGCACATCATCAATGGGGAGGACTTACACCTGTCAGATTGCAGTGGGATCAGTTGCAGAGGGAGGCCACACATCAGAGCTTCATTCCTGTGGAGGGGTTTTCCATTCTAAGCTCACAGTTTGCATCTGGAGCTGTTTTGGTGGATTTGGTAGCATTTATGAGGGGCACACCATGCTAGGGCACACCTGCTTGGTTTGGACTTGTATTTCAGCTTGAGACAAGTTGCTATTGTAACAGGTTCATCTATATTTTGTACTTGTTGTATTCCACCATCTATTCTCCTCATTTATAGACATATATCCCAAACTGGTTTTCCCCGGGGAGGGGTTTATCCAGGGTCATGTTGACCAAAAATACCTGTGTCAAATTTATGCATGCTTAGAAGTGTAGATCAGCATTTTAAAGTTAAAGATCTAGAGGTAGTGTTATTTGTTTTAA
>JZKD02S0248152.1:424584-436971 GCA_000966675.3 Picea glauca
TAATGTTAAAAATTTAAGTAAAAGGATAAAAATGAAAGATAAAGGAAATGCCACTTTTACTTTAAGAATTTAACATTACCATTAGGGAGCGCCCAGGGAGCATATGGGGAAACGTTCCCCCTGGAGTCCCCCCGTCCCGGGGACGTGGGGAACGCGTCCCCTGCGTCCCCCACCCTGGGGGACGCATCCCCGTGGAACACTGATATCATCCCTATAGTGGACATGGTTACCTCCTGGCATATACTCAATGAGTATGGTTGTACCCTGATCAATGAAAGTAGTCTGACACAGATCGGCTCAATCTGCGTGATCCATAGATGGAAGTGTCTCTCCATCTATCCAAGATCACCTAGATCTTGGCATCACACCAAAGATCTCCACCTTAGTCTCCCACCAAGGATTTCTACCTCCTAGCATCTCGCCAACGGTCACTACTCTTGGCATCTCACCAAGAGTCACTCTCTTGGCATCTCACCAAGAGTGTCCCCCTCTTGGTATCTCACCAAGAGTACCAGGATCTCGGCATTTCACCAAGATCCTCAACTTGGCCTCTCGCCAAGTAGCTTCCACCTGAAGTGGATCCAGAACCTGATATGCCCGTCTCTGTATCCAAGTGAGGCTGAAGCCTCTGTGGTGCCCTGTCACTCCTCGTCATCAATCTATGATGCTCTGAAGCTGTAGCACCAACTCTATGTCTTCTCGGCAACTCTGAAACTGAGGCTATCCTGGGTGGACCAATCACCCCCTCTAAAGATGGTGTCCAAGGAAACTGAGTCTGATCTCCCTCTGAATCACTACTATGAGTCAGTCAGTCCTCCTCAACTCGGTGTCCCCATCTAATGCTAGATGGTGTAACAGCAAACAAAGTAGTCACGAATGCACACTCTCTCGCAAACTGTTCATCGAACTCAAGCTCCTTTGTTGTCGTTGCTGAAACATCATGCTGCTTCTTCTTCGTCTTGGGACATTGTCCTGCATAATGACCCAAATCCCTACAAGCAAAGCATCTCACTGAGCTCATATCTCTCTTCCTCCCACTGCTGCTCTCTCCTCCCTATGGTGGGGCCCCAAACTTGGGACCCTACCGACCTCCTCGGTCGGTCTTCTTATTGCCCTTTGTCCAAAGAGAAAGGTCCTCATCACTCTGCACTGTCTGTTGTTGATGTTGTCCAAAAGCCTCTGCCACAAGTCTAGTCTCCTCCCGGTTGAATTCATCCGACATCCTCTCCCATGTGGGCATGGCCTCCCTGGCAACAATGTCGCGAATGAATGGACCCCGTGGTTTGGTGAAGTTGTTCAAAGCTGTCATCACCATAGAGTTGGGGTTCACCACCTCTCCGATGGCTCCAAACTCGTCTCTGATCTAGGTGTATCGACCAAGGAAGGAAGTAACCGACTCATTCTCGAGCATGTGAATGCCCCTCAGTCGATCATGAAGAACCAACTTTCGGTTCTCATTAGAGCTCTCATAAAGTTTACATAGATATGCCCACATCTCATATGCATAATCTTTCCCAGGCAAGTGGGGAATGATATTATCACGCACTACATGACATATGGTCCTCTTTGCCTTGTTGTTCCTCTTCCTGAACGCTGCCTGCAAGACGGAGGCAGTAGTAGGAATGACAGGAACAGACGCCTAAACTATGTCCCATAGTTCGAGGTCCTCTAAGACAAAGACTATCCTCGCCTTCCAAGGCAACCAATTGCTAGCCCCAGCTAGCTTGTCCTCCACATGCATCTGAGATGCTGACATGTCTACTAACTGCACCAACTGATGCTCAAACTGCAAAGGAACGTTGCCTCACTCCTGTCAACACAGGTGTGAAAAAAGGCAAGCGAACTCCGACCTCACTCCTAGCAATATAGGTGTGAAAAGAGGTCGTGAAACACAGCCTCACTCCTGTCCTTGCAGGTGTGAAAAGAAGTTGTCCAAACTGTGCACAAACAGCTCTACAATCTTCTACAAAATTCTGCCCACAAGCAACCACTAAAAACTGTCAATGGCTGTCCAGAAAATCTGCCAAGAAGATGTATATAACAGCTCACTCATATGCTGTCCAAACTACTCAAAAATCAGCGACCTCAGCTCTGATACCATGAAGATTTTCCAGGTCCTATCATGCTGCCAACTAGGTTTGTCTTTGACCTCAAGTTGGCTCTAAGTTTCAACTGTCAATGAAGGTTTTGCTGCTGTTTTAGGACAGCCAACAGTTCAGGAACTTCTTTCTGATTTGTTACAGTTACATTCACAATTTTAGGTGCTCTAGCATCTAGTTTTAGTCACCAAGGGTTAGCACATGCATACTAAAATAAATGTAACACACCTAGAGATCTTTACAGCTGAAAATAAAGCATTTCTACACTCTAACACACATGAAATTGTACACATGTATTTTTGGTCAACATGACCTTGGGTAAAACCCCCCTGAGGAAAACCAATTTGGAATATATGTCTATATATGAGGAGAATAGATGGTGGAATACATCAAATACAAAATATAGATGAACCCGATACAATAGCAGCTTGATCCAAGCTGAAATACAAGTCCAAACTAAGCAAGAGCGCCCTAGGATGGTGCGCCCCCCAGATGCTGCCAAGACCACTAAAATAGAGTTAGACGCCAACTGGAAGTTCTGAACAGGAAACCCCTCCACAGTACTCTGATATTGAAGTGTAGCCTCCCGAAACAGACCTCACTACAAACTGAGCTCTCTAAGACCTCCCCACTGCTGATGCGCCCTCCTCCTCAAGTGTGCCCTCCTCAAATCTAGAAGCTCCTCAGTAAATAAACAAGGAACTAAGCCTTCATGAGCCCTCCATGCAATGAGGCGCCCAAGCTTTACTCTCTGCCTGAAACCTCATCCTCTTGCTCTCTCTCAAACTCTTGAAGTGAACAACTGAGTGAATGGCCTCTCCTTGGCCTCTTGCACCCTCCTTTAGGATGCATAAGGAAACCTAAAAGATGTGTGGATGAGATCATCTCTTCTCATCTCTAATCAATGGCTGAGATCACTCAAGAAGAATCTCACTCAAAAACCCACTTTACTTAAGTTTCCATAGTTTTACTTTATGTCTATTAATTCACCCACTTTGTGAATTAATTGTCACTTTAGGCTAAAATGACCAAATTTTACTTTTGACTTAAATATCCTAAGTCAAAGTGAAATTAGACATAAAGTACATAGTACAAGGTACAAAGTACTTCCTTCATGTGTTTAGAAGCTCACAAACACAAGGGGACCACTTTCCAAGGTACCCAAATCTCAACAGTCACTTTAGGCTAAAATGACCAAATTTCACTTTTGACTTAAATCTCCTAAGTCAAAGTGAAATTAGACAAAAAGTACATAGTACAAGGTACAATGTACTTCCCTCATGTGTTTAGAAGCTCACAAACACAAGGGGACCACTTTCCAAGGTACCCAAATCTCAACAAAGAGGAGGACCTTTTTCCCCTCCATAGGATAGAATAGGGAATTTTAGCTTAGAAAATAATATTTTAATGTAGGAGGAAGTTGAGCCTTTCCCTCTATAAATAGAGAAGCACTTCCTCTCATTTGACACAACAACTTGAGGGAGAAATCCCTTAAGAGGTCAAAAATTTCTTGGAGCATTTTGGTCTTGGATTGGTGTTTTGCACGGACGAATAAGGAATTATGTTAATGGATAATTTTGTGGATGTTTCCCTTGTTTGGGTGGATGATTTATGAAGCTAGGGTTTCTTCATGCATGGCAACTTGGTGCAGTAAGTGTTATATTTCAAGTTTATGTGTTGGTTCATGGTATATTTTGGTGGATGCCCTATTAGATAGTTAATAGTTGCATGCTATCTTCTATCCTTGGCTCATTTTAGAAACCCAAATTAAGGATTAAGATGGTTTATCCCCTTCCCTCACTTCATTCATCTTAAACCTTGTTGAAGCATTCAAGACTAGTTCTAGAGGTTAAGATTGTTTATCCCTTTCCCTTACTTCATTCATCTTAAACCTTGTTGAAGCATTCAAGACTATTTCTAGGGGTTAGGATTGTTTATCCCCCTAGGGTTTGTCTTGGCTAGGTTCTGGTTTTAGGGGTTAAGATGCTTTATCCCCCTAGGGTTTGACCTAGTTCATCTGATCTTGTGCTAGAAGTCAAAGAAAACATAGGACAACATCAGGGGTTGTAAGAGTACATCCCCCTAACTTGTTTTCCTAAAGGATCATACCTAGGCGGTGTGAGGGTACATCCCCTTGGGGTCAATCCTTAAGTTTTCTTTGTTGTGTGTCCTCCATTAAAGCTTCCATTTCATTGAATCCATTGCCCAATGAAAAGACATTGATCTCCAGTCCTCTGATCATTTTTATACTCTAAAGCTACCCAAAACCAGTTTTCTTGGACTTCACTCTCCACATCATCTTGAGCTTCCTTGCCCTAAGTCCTAGCAATCTTAATCCAGGGAAGCCTCCTTGAGCCGGACGAGACCTGGCATGAAGAGAAAGAGGGATGGTGAGGTGACAGTGACCTCCCTCTTAGTTACACCAGATTGGACTTGAGCTTTTGGACTTTATCTCTATAAGTGCGAGTTTGTGAGATAACAAGCATCATGAGCTTGGCCCTTTCCTTGATGAATGGTGGTTTTCTTCCAATGTTGAAAGCCAATGGATTAGGAGGTTACACAGCATGTGGTCAATTTGGGTGTCTTATAAGCTCCAAGTGTTTACATGGTTGGTGATTTACAATACCATTATTTCCGAGGCTTGGTTCTCTAAAAGTGGCCTCTCAAATGGTCTCGACTCTCTACCCTACTTACCCTTATTTGAAAACAGTGAAGCACTTGTTACAAGACTATCCATTTGCTAGGTCTTGCTAGGATCTTGTACAATTAACTCAAGCAACTATTCTTCAGGGGCTGCATCGCATTGGCATGCAATGTTGTTTGGTAACTGTGAGTCCTTGGTTTTCTCTTCCCTTACTGGAATTTGGCACTATCTAAGAATTTCAACTCTATTTGTCCCTGGGAAACTCCGATGCAAATATCTTTTAAGAATGAAGTTCGCTCTTTATTTACCTCTTGACATATGTTCAGAAAGGATGTGTACACATCGTGGCAGAGGGGTTTTTTCTTATCAAGGACGCAAAATTGTTAGCACCTTGTTACAACCAGAAAATGCAAAATCAAATCTGCATTCTTTCAACACCATTGCATGGGTCATATGTATGTTGGCATATTGGATTCGTCTTTTCTTTCACATGATGGGAAGATGCTCATGTCTTTTGAGGTGTGTTTGAGTGTTGAGGTCACACATTTGGAGGCAACTTTACACATGTCATAGTGATTCACCATTGGGGGCATCTTATACATATCTTTTTGCAAAAATATTCATTAAGAATATATTTGAGGCATTTTCACACTACTCGAGGAAAAAGTTACATATTTGGAGGCATAAAGAGGGAATCCAAGCACACAAACACATGGTTCAAGGTCAACGAGCCCAATCTATGAGGATCACTCTACATGGAAGTGTCTAGAAGAGACCGGTACCTTTTTGATTGCTACAGAAGTCCTTTTTTCAGCATTAGAAGCTCCACTTGCAGCAGATAGAACACTGGCAGAGAGAGATGAAGTTGAAGGAGGGGGGGCAACAGCAACAGTGGCATTCCTTCCTTTCCTTTGACCTTTTCCAGCTTCCCTTGCTGATTGAGCCATGATTTCTGTGGAATGAGGGAAAAAAACACTGCTATAGGAAAAAACAAGAAATCCAGATAGCAAATCCACCTAGTAAGCACTTGGAATCCCTTCAAATCTCTAATTTACCCTTCAGCTGCACACCAACACACCTCAGAGCTCCAACCTGCAAAAGAAAATGACAAAAAATGATAGACAAATCGCCTTTCTTGAGACCTGCTGGTCACTGTTCACACCGCGCGTATCAGACACACGGGACACAACTAGTGCACGTGTCCTGTGCACAGGACACATGCCAAACATGTGTAGGACACGTTTCCTAGTGCGTCCATGTCCGAAATGTGGGATATGGACACACAGGCCCTGGGGGCTGTGCCCTGTTACTTAGGTTATTTGCAGTCCGATAGTTTTACTAGGGTTTCTAAGGACAAATATTCAGTTTATATCAATGCTGGAATTTCTTTGATCCTGTGTGAAGCTTTTTGGTGGACAGTAAGAGGACTGTTTATGCTGTTCTTGGTACTTGCTTTAGATGTATTTTTTTTTCAGAGGAGATGGTTAGTGCTCGGTACTTTCTGAGTGCCGCCATGCACCCTCTTTTTTGTATCGTGGTATAAACACATGAGAAATGTGATTTCCATTCACACTTTTGAATAGAAATTGTGAATTTTTCCTTCGAAAGAAAACTGAAGCTTCTCTCTCCTGAATATCCCTTTTATGTTTTAAGGTTGTGAACTTTTTTAAACCATATAGTTGGCAATTCCCATATTTTTCTTCTTGGTCATGTGCCAATAGTTGGCAATTATATCCCTTTAAACTTTATAAAAGAAAATATATTGAAGAAGGCCCTTTTGTAATTGTTAATTCTCCCAAAATTCCATTGTAAAGACCCTAACTTTAACGTGTATTCTTATGAACCCTAACCTCATACATAACTATGGGTATTTGCTCTATTTATATCTATTTGTTTCAAAAATGATTGGAAATTGTGGTTGTGTATGTTTCTTCCAACTTCTGGCCCGAGGTTTGAATTCAGATAGTATGTATTCTATAAATATGTGATAGTTTATCTAGTAAACTTCTTGGTATATTCCAGAAAATGGTGGTGTGAAACAAATACAAAGAGAAAAGACATCTCAAGGTACAACCAACAAAATCTCAAGTAAACTATCAGATGATCCTCTGCAGGTATAGCTTTATCCCCAGTCAAAGCCTATGCTTGTTTGAAATTTATGTCCCTTGGGTGTAATCTCATAACTTCTAGTGTAATCTGTAAAATATTACACAATTACACATAAGGATCAAAAAACCAACCATGAGTCTGAAGAAAAGAGACAAAGCCTGGCCTGCTGGTAAAAGTTGTGAGGGGCACACAGATGCTGACAAGTAAGCAGAATTTAGTGCACTCGAATCAGACTCATCTTCAGTTTCATTGATATCCAACAAAGATGGTTGTAAGGATGCAAGCTTCCATTGCATTCCCACAGATGATATTTGACGAAGCCAAAAGCTTTCAGAACTATTATAATTGCGAATGTCCAGGTGTAAAAGAAACTCTTGTAGCCTTGATGGGCAAGGAGTGATATGCACAGATATATCTAATGATGGAACAACCTGCCATAGAGAAGCATTAATTAGAATTTGGTCTTAAAATTATAAAGTAGCTGTTAGAAAAATATAGCTAAAAAATGGACTCCATATAAACCACCAACCTTTTTTACACAAAAATGCTACTATAATTTCTAAATGCATGTTAATAGGGAACAGACAACATTCAGATTGTATAGTAAGACAAGTAAAAGAGGGCCTTGATTTCCATGCAATGTCATTAAAAATTCAAGATATCTTTAAAATGCAAGCACAATATCTTGACTTCATAAATATAGATGGAAACTTTGTTGTATGCATAAGCTTAGCTAGTATGTTAATACTGTTGAAGATTTGCAACTTCGGGCTAGTCATTCTCCACAAGAAAGTACAAGAAGACCCATCTACACCATTACAGAAGCCCCAGGAAGAAATTGAAGACCTAGGAAGAGAAGTCGGCCCCACCAGTAAAAGACGGAAAATAATAAAGTAATTTGAAGACCCACAATAAGAAGTCAGCCCCAGAAAGGCGCCCAGATTAGTATAAATACAGGAGTGGATCATTTCATTTGGACAGTCCAACAGCTCCTTCTGCAGTGCGCACAAGGCAGTTGCAGCTGCAGTTTTGGCAGTTTCGCTATTTCTAGGTTTTTGGTATCTTGATGAGTGTGCCACACTTGGGAAGGATATTCTTGGTTGCTCTTGGTCATCTTATTGAGGCGCTAGGTCTTGGTGATGCTAGCCTTGGGGAGGAGCTTCTCTCTATAGTATTTTGGCTATTGATGGTGATGTACTGGTAATATCTTGGACTGAATTCTTCTATAGAAAGGTTGTTGGGTTTTCTCCCAAGGTTGGGTTTCCCGGGATAAACTCTTGTGTTCTTGTGTTGTGTTCATGTGTCTGCTATGCATGGTTAATATTTCCAGATCTTGTTATTTTCGCTGCATTGTTATAGTTGAGATTTTCATAGTATAGTTATTCTATGATAAATGTTGAATGAAAATGAATCTTGTTATTAATCATAAGGAAATAACTATCAGATCTGAGAATCATAAAACATCAACATGGTATCAGAGCTAGTTCAAATATTGTCACTGCACAGTTTTTGTTTGTCACTGCAATTTGCCGCTGCACAGACCTGAATTTGTCAAGCTCGTTGAGCAACTTATTGGAGGACGATGAGTTTAATTTTTCCATAGATCAGCTCGCCCTAGACTAACGCACCCCCTAGTGGTCTCAGATTGCATCTTGGTGAAAGCTGAAATTTCACCTAAAACCCACTACTACAGTTGCAACAACTTTCTTTGTGAAGCTCGCTGAGCATTTATTGGGCTGAGTTGAGGAAAGCGTTTTGTATAGAGCAACTCGCCTTGCCCTAGTGCACCTACTGCACTTCTCGGTTTGACTTCCCGTCAAAGTTGAAATTTTAGAGTTTATTGACATTTTCCTAGACATTGAACTTTCTGATATCTTGATTTTGTGATTTCCTCACTAATGGTTTCCAGTTTCATATTAGAAGACAAGTTGGATGATGTTACAAATTTCAGAGGTATGCACTTATATATGTTTCCAAGTTATATCATTTAGCAGAGTATGAGGGTGTTTGCAGGGGATGTACAAGGCACCTTGTCCAAGCAATGACCCAAAGGGATCATTGGATCTAGTGCATTCAGAGAAATAGTGCTCCCTCCCTAGAAATTAAGACTCCAGATTTGCATATCAAGTTTGATATTTTTATATTGTTGCATCTTAAATAAATATTGTAATCGGGACAGCAGTCTTTAGAGTTCTATTACTGTTGAGTACTTTTTCTATCAAATGTTTAGTGACTCTTGAATATTGTTAGTACAATAATCATTATGTAAATACTCACTGTTTAGTACTAATGATGCACTTGTTTGCAAGATAGAATTGATCTCCTCTAGGAGATGTTCTTGGTTGTTGTCTTTGTCCTACGCAGGTTAACTTGTAAATTCCATGGAGGTTACAATGGAGATGTTCTTGTTTTGTTCTGGGCAAGTTACCTTGTAAATTCCGTGGAGGTTACCATGGAGATGCTCTTGTTTTTTTCTGGGCAGGTTACCACAAAGGAATGATTGGTAGAAACACTAGAGAAGTGTTGTTCTTGTTCTTTGTTTCTTATTCTTGTTCTTGTTCCATGCAGGTCACAGGCAATAGCTCTGAGAAAGAGCTATAGTGACGATTGTTCCTGTTCCTATTTTTTGTTGTTCTTGTTTCTATTTCCTATTCATAAGAATATTTCTCTTTTCTGCTATTTTCCCTTGTTATTTCTCTTGTTCCGAGAAGGTCACAGGTGGTAGCTCTGAGAGGGATCTATAGTGACGGTTGCAAGAGGAAACAGATTAGATGGTCTCTAGTTTGAGACATGGAGAAGACTATCCAGACATAGAGTTGTGAACATGACCGTATACATCCATGTACCGAAGGCGAAGAGGACAAAGTTAGAACCTTCTGGAAAGAATGATATTTTTGTGGGATACAAAGTGTTTCACATGGAGATTGATTGTGAAGAGCAGAAGGATACGAAGATGACCATATAGATGCCTCTAGTCCAATTGTTCACTCTTCAGATCATCAGGAAGAGTCAATAGAGCCAGGCGGGTCAGTGGATCTACCTAGAGATGTTGCAGTGACCAGGAAGATGCCAGCATGGTTTCGTGATACCTTGCAGGATGCAGTTTGGCATGCAGCTCCCCGTGATACTTTCAGGGAGAGAAAACTACCTCAGAGATTCTCGATTTATATGGAGTCAGATCATTGATTCCAAACCTTCCAGTTATGAGGAGGAGCATGCGGTTCCACCAGTGGTGAGGTAGACAGCCCCACCAAGTACCATCTCAGAGGGAGCCAGAGTTCAGAGGGGGTCATCCCTTAGGATCCAGTAGGGAGGAGAAACCTCCCAGGACAGTTCATTGGAGATCAGACTTCAGAGGAGATCAACAGATGTAGAGGGAGAAGATGGCTCCAGAGATTGTACAAACTCATAAGGAGTCATGTTTCAGAGGGAGCATGGTACTCCGGGATCGATGGATACTTAATGAGCTTGGTTTTAACCAAGAATGATGTAGACTCAGAGTGAGCCTGATCTCACAGAGAATCATTTGGCTCAAACAGAGAGCCAATCATTCAGAGGGAGTTCCCCCTCAGATCCAAGTGAGAGAGAGACATCTTCCAGGACTGACAGACAGGTGTCATGATTTGAGGAGGATTCGAGGAGATGTGAGATCTCCTGGGAGAATACACTTGTTTCAGTAGATCTTGCTACAGTGACAAAGGAGGCAGCCAGTCAGGAGGACTAGATATGGATTTTGTCTCAATCACAGAGGGAGCAACCAGTGAGGCAGACTGGACAGCAGGACTTACTCCAGTGACGGAGGGAGTTGGCCTTAGAGTTCGAGATGGAGGTTCCTGGCCGAACGTACTCTTTGGGATTAGAGGTGTGACGAGATCAAATGAGTTCTTCCTCATTCTAGCAAGCCTGTACCCATAGGTTTTGGTTTGCCACCGAGGGGATTTCTGAAGAGCCATCGTCCGCTCCCATCATATCATCACTTTTTCATCTTATCTCCCGCTCATCTGTCCCATTCCCCTAGTACGGGCATCAGGATGATCTGTTTGTAGAGTTGCACCTTATCTCATGGGAAGAAGGGGCTAAAGGCCCAGAAGGTAAAAGCAGTTGGTAAAAGATAAAAGCCATAAAAATGAAACCTCGAGATGCCTCACCCAGGGATCTCCAAGAAGGCAATAAAAAGCCTCTCAGCAAGAAACAAGAGGGACCCAAGGAAAAATAACAAAACAAGACCTAGCCACGAGGATAGGGGGTCTCATCACGAGCCAGCCTATTATGTTCATAGGTACCTAACAGCATGACATTGCCACTATCTAGTTACCAGGCCAGGGCAGTGGCCCTTGGTTGCATGTCCAAGGGAAAGGGGGTCTCATCACGAGCCAGCCTTATCATCTCTGCGAAAGTGCTTGTGGGTAACACTGTCATCTCTGGTCACCACGCCAAGGCAATGTCCTCTAGTTAGTCCTTGAAATAAAAAAAATAAAAAACAAATAAAGAAAAAAAAGAATAAAGGCAAGAAAGGGCTTGGAAAAATTGCATCCATGATGGGTATTGTTATCCACCAAGTTGCACTAGGGTGAATTTCCAGCGAGCCGCCAAAGATTGAACATTATTGTTCAAGATTCAGAGTTCAGAAGTTCAGCCGGTCAAAAAGACCACCCTGTTACTCTACATTTTCCATAAAAAATTGTAATAAGAGGTGTTTGCATGATGAATTTGTAAAAAGTTTTAGCCACCTTAAGTCCTAAGCGTGAGTTATACTCTGGAGTGTTTTTTCACTTACTAATTATATTTTGCCGTTTTCAGGCGATTTATAATTTATGAGTTTTTTCACTCAATCCTCCAGAGCCGGAGTATATGCTCATGGTCAGGCTTGAGCATGGATCTAAGCCTAGTGTCTGATGTATATTACCATGCTAAACATCCTCCTAGAGTCTTATGGAAATGTATTAAGTCCCCCCTAGGTTTTTTTAATTTTTTCAGTTAATTAAAAAATTGCCAGAATTCTGCAATTTTTAATTAAAAAATAAAGATACTTTAAAAAAGTGGTATTTGGGCACCAAATAGGCCATGGGGATGCTCATTTTTTGACCTAGAGCACCCATGTTACCTAATTACCCACTTACTTGAGTAAAATTAGTGATTTTCATCACTCAAAATTGATTTTACTCTCAAAAACCCAAAAAATGCATTTTAATTCAAGAAAAATCAGCCAAGTCAAAAATAAAAAAGATAAAGGGGGACAAAATCAAAGACAAAATAAAGGCAAAGTCAATCAAAGAGTCAAAGGGGGCAAGATCCATGTGATTGACATTTGATTGAGGTCATATCTTTCAAGATATTTGCTCATCTAGTTAGAAAGGTGCGCCCCTCTTGGAGAGGTGGCGCCCTCATGAGGTGGCAGCCCACAAGTTAAAGAAGTGGCGCCCTCTCCTTTACTTTGGACTTTGCTTGACACATGTTTGGATGTGGGGAGAGGTGGCAACCCTCTCCCTCACATTTGGCAGCCTATTCCTTACACATGGTGCGCCCTCCTTGAGG
>JZKD02S0248152.1:477928-491260 GCA_000966675.3 Picea glauca
AAGCAATGCAAAGAATGCAAAAAGAATTTGACGAAGTTATCAAGGATAAAAGCGAAGAAATTTCTCGTTTAAAAGAACACAGTAAAAAACTACTTACACAGATCAAGAAGTCAAAAGTTCGAAAACAATGTGTTCAGAAGTTGGAACAAGAGAATCAAGAACTCGAGAAGAACCTATCAGAAAAAAATGAAGAAAATTCTCGTTCGAAAAGCCTCAATCACAAGCTATTAGAACAAATCAGAAAATTGAAAGAAGAGAAACTTGAAAATCCAGACATTAAAGCTCAAGAAGATGCCAATCCAGTTGAAGAAAAAACATATAGAGATTTTGGAGTACAAATGATGGAAGATCCAGGACGAGATCGACAAACTTATCATCCGAAAAATATTGGTACCAGCCCAGGTAAATATCATGATAATCATTCTTCGTGGAAGTGCAACTTTCTGCAAAAGATTGAATTAGGATGGTCTGACCCTTTCCCAATTCAATAGTTCTGCTCAACTCTTCGTCACTCATATCATTTGGTATCATCAATCTTAACAACACCAAAAACAGAGAGTCATGCGAAGACATTGCAAGCCAGAACAAAGAAGTAAGCCTCTCCATAAACATGCTTTGAGGACAAAGCATTTCTAAGGGGAAGGCAATGTAACAAACATAAATTTATATAAATATGTAAATATAAATAAATATAAATAAGTAATAAGTAATAAGTAATTATTAATTATGAAGAGACATGACATATGAAAGGTCATGTCTCTTATGAAAGGGCACCCCTGTGCGGGATATATATACAAGCCCTTATTCCTCATTCATAATCTCATTATATCTCATTCATATCTTATTCATTACAATTATTATTAAATATATTTACTATCCTTAAATGGATTATTACGTATTGTCCTATTTATATTGGATATTTACATAGTGAACCAGCTTGGTTCACCACACAGTTATGTCAAACCAAAGATACAACTGTCTGATAATATAAAGTGATATGGATAAATCCATCAGACCTTAGGGTATCCTCAATTAAACACTAAAATTTCCGGAAGTATAGCTACTGACAGAAACTGATGTGTCCCTCACACATAGAAGTACTGAGTGAACAAGCTACCCACATCTATTAAAAGTCATAATGTTGGCCTCCAATCTCATAATTACAAAGCATCTAATGACAGAATACTATATAACTTCTATGAGCGCAGCCTGGATACTTGTGAAATCTCTAGAAGTACGGTGTTCTGCCTCAACTCTAGAAAACCCTTCAATTTAAACATGGCTTATTGTAATCAAAGAATTCGTACAATTTAAGACAGGATATCTATGTTTCCAATCTGTCTTCCTGGACACCAGATCAAAAGAATGCAAATTAGAGTAAAACACCTGTGGCTCTCTGCTGTACCGAGATAAGAATGTTCATTTCTCATACAGAAGACTGCTTAAAAGTACAAATCTACGAATGTTATAGTCAATGTGTTGATTACTAACAAATTATCAATTGAATTTATTTACAAGATATCTGAGCACCCTTTTACCTGTACATTATAATGCATTCGCATTATGCGATAATTCATGTAATCTGATGGTGTTTGCATTTCGTAGTAAATTGACAGGTTCAAAGATGTCATGCCTGCCTCACCAGTATGTAGCCAAAGAGGCCACAAGAGTGTTGATTCCCCTTCAATTGAAATATCCTACAGGTATGTCAAATATTGTCAATGATCTTAACTTGTCAATGTATACTTGCAGATGTTTACAAGACAACAAAATCTATGCTTAGTCGCAGAATGCAAACCTTAGGAAAAGTGAATATAGAGTTGCTAGATTTGGTCTTAACATCGGAATCATCCTCAATGACACTTCCAGCATGGTCTTTTTTATTTTTCTTGATTTCAAGGCATGCAGGAAATTCTGCATCAAGATCTTCTAGCTCCCCAACCATGAGAAATCTTGGATGATTGATCTTCAGTTTCATGTTCTGACATGAATAGTATGTGATTTAGAATTCATATGTTTTAAAATTGCATACTTATACAGTTTGCATGAAACTATGGCTCAGATAAATAAATCTATAAATTCAAACAATCTTGCCCATAAATGCAATTCAAGAAGGTGTTCTTTATGCATGCTATGCAGGTAACTTGAGGACCTTGCTAGTAGCAAGCAAGGTAGTTTGTGACTGCTAACTACTTAGCTAATAAATTCCCATATCTCCTCGCTAACATCCAAAAGGAATGATACCTTTATTGCTTCACAAGATCGATTTGAAAGCTCCAGTACTAAGCGGTGAAGTTCTCCGACATTAGTTTTGACTGGCATTCTATGAATTGTACCCTCGAGCCTTGACAAATGCTGCAGATAGCCAACAACAAAATACAAAAACTTCATTTAAGGTCAAATAAGAAAATTAGGCGAATATGAAGTGCTAAAAAAATATAAACATCAAATCTTAACGTAGACAAAGATATTCACTACAAACACAGTTTTGCCTAAAATAGATAAACTTGTACCTTCAGGACAAAAAACTTCAGACGTTGATGTGAAGGATACTCTGTGGAATCCTTACTCTTCCCTTTGACGCTTTTTTTCTTTGGTAACTGAGAAGTAAAGTCATATTGTCCAATAACAGTCCGTGACAAAACCCATTTCACGCCAACTATCTGGAGGAAACCTTCCGTTTTAGGAGTCACTTTCAAGTGAACCTGCATAGCATAAACAAAACATAGCCAGAGGTTACTTGGCAAGTTCAGAAGCCAAAATCCAAGGAAATTGTTAATTGCATCTTGAACGGAAGTGTAACCTTCATGATCCACACGAAACCCTTTCAAAATGACACTCTCTTCATAAGATAACATAAAATAAGATAATTTTATTAATGTCCACAGATGACCAAAAAGGTAGGTCAATGGGACTCAAGAATACATCAGTGGTGATAAAGAGTGGGAGTGCAAAAGTGACTCCTAAAAGCTAGAAGCTAAAAAAGGATAAAATGCTAACATAGTAAGTAAAGAAGATACACAATAGCAGCAGTAAAAGCAAAAGTAAATGTAAATGTAAATGACTCTATGCATCAATAAAATGTAATAGTGGCCTACTCCACAGTCACAGTAGAAGTAGAAGTGAAGGCAAAAGAGGAAGAAGAAGAAACAGCCTCTGGATCCACAAGGGGTGAAGATACCATCATCGCAGAAGGGAACTCCGTACTCCAGAGTCCATGCCTACCATCGAGATGGGGCCTATGCACTGTCATAGATAAATGAAAGAACCATAAAATAAATAGAAGATAGAGGAACAGAGAACTCCAGATTTATTATCTGAACAAAAGAGTTCAGGTGGCAACCCAGAGGACTATACAACAGCTTCCACCTATGAAGATTTTCTTTTCCGAAGAGCCCAATCACCTCAAACGAACTGTATTGCACACATTGGTGGTTGTTGACAGAAGTTCCACAACTCAGGTTACCTGGAATATTATCACAGCATTCACTCTATAACTGAAAGACTGTTCCAAACAGTTGCCAATTTTCTTTTGTCAAGAGCCAAATCACCTCAAACGAACTGCATCGCACAACATTGGTGGCTGTTGACAGAAGTTCTACCACTCAATTACCTGGAATATTATCGTGGCATTTACTCTATGTACAACCAAGGTAATATGTGAAAACTATAATAAGTAAGTCAATGTGAACTTTTTGACAACACTTGCATTTACATAAGGATAAACAAATAATAAGTCTTACAATAAATGACACAATTTAAAATGAAGAGAAACCATTTAAAAACACTCCACACAAGCAACTAAGGAAAAGTCCACATTGCTTGTTCCCTTCGCTTCACTTGCTCCTTCTGACTAGCAGAATATGGCCAATAGTGGAAAATGTAAACTCGTATAGGAGATTAATGGATTTAAAAAAAGGCAAATGGGAAGTAAAAAGAGGAAACTGAACTTTATGAGGACATAGGAAGAACAATGAAAGTGTTAATTTCTTGAAACCCAGCAATCAGAAATTTTATGCCAATACTTCAACAACTCAGAATTAATCTACCACTGATATAAATTCTGCAAACTATGCAGAAAATTTACAGCTGAGTTTTAACCATTAAAAATCCACAGCGGAATCATAAGAAGCACAAATATTTGAACACAGATATTTCTGGGCAATTCCCCTGGAAAAACCCCGAAGGGAAAACCAGTAAATGAGAGGATTTTATTGGATTTAGAGGAAAAAAATAATTACAGCAGCTAATTCAGAAATTTCTTACAGCCCAGAAAAATCGGCCTGCTTTTTCGGCCCTCCTTTTTCAGCTGCTTTTTCGAACAGCTTTTTTGGCTTCTTTTGCGCACAGCTTTTTTTGCTGTTTTTTCGCACATTTTTCGTCTCCTTTTTCGGCCTTTCCTCCAGCTGCAAATTCGCCCTCTTCCTCTCAGCTCATTGTGTACCTCTCACACCCACACACTCTCTGTGAGTCTCTCACAATGTGTAAGTGACTCTCTCACCTCCTCACACAATGTGTGCCTCTCACTCTCCTTAGATCTGCTTTTATAATCTCTTAATGACCAAATCCCTAACCCTAAGATCTCAACGGTCAAGATTAGATCTTGTCTTCCCAAGATCGATGGTTGTGACTTGGTCTCTCGTTGAGATGACTTAAATCATTTAAGTCACTCAACATTATAAAAAAATCACTTTAGTCATTAAATAAAAGCCACTTTAACTTTATAAATGCAATTATAAAGTTAAATATCTAAAGAACATCACTCGAACACCTCCACGTGCTAGGCACCGCCAATGCAAAAGTACTTGTTCGAGCTACCCCAAAAACTAACAGAAAGACTATAAAAGTTTTGACATATAAGTTAAAAGTTAGAACACTAAGAAAACAAGACAAAAAAAAAGGAAAATGGGAGCTAACTAAGTTATTAGATGAGGTTATATAAAAAACATAGGATTTTACTCATCAGGTTGTGGTCTAGCGGCAACTTGGACCGGTTCTTATGACAATAATCCCAGTTCAAATCATGGAAAGCATGCTCCTCCCCTACTTCGGGTTTTCCAGATGTGACTTTTGATTGCCTTGTGCCAATTATTGAGTGTGGCCTTCAGGCGTAATGTTATTGATGTAACCTTTAGGAAAATCATTGTAATGCATTGGCAAGGTAGCAATAACCCCATTCTCGCTTCAGTGAGGGAAGGTGGGACGAGGTTATTTCCTACTTTACCATCCATAAAAAGCCAAGTTCCCATTTAAAAGAAAAGATAGCACTATGATCCATAAAAAGGCATGTTCCCATTTTAAAGGAAAGAAAGGACTTTGGGTTAATAAAAACCGGCACCTTTGGGTTGATTGGGCCCAAGGTCGATGAGGAGAGAGAAGGTCGTCCCCCAATGAGCAGCAGCCCTAACTAAAGTTGTAACAGATTTCCTCTAAGGAACGTCATCATCCTTAATCAAAGAAGACCATTCATCCTTAAGTGTCATTTGATTATGTCTGCCAAGTCAAGGAGGGTCCCTCACCTTCCTTGTCGAAAAGGTCTAGAAAGGGTGCGGATTTCAGCATGTGTCACGAATCTTACAAAGGCATCACTAAGAGGCCTCCTAGACAATGAGAATATTACGCTTGGAGACTATCATAGATAATAGGTTTTACAACCATATGAAGGAGCACCCTCCTTAATGTAGCTGTCCTTGCTATCTTGGAATGTAAGAAAGGGATGACAATCCTGAGTAGAAAGAGTTTATTGAGATAAGCATTAAAAGAAGCAAATCTAGGTGTAGCTATCCTTCAGTAGGATAAATCAATTGACTTTGGGTTAAGATACCAGATGAATTACTATTAGAATGGGTCGTTTTGGTGTGTTACTAGGATCAGTCGAGGTTTTCATTTGGATGATGCAAGAAGGTGGGCATAAGGACATTCATGTGTCTGATCATGAATATGTTGCAGATCCAGCAATGAATGCACCCACAAGTTCTGGATCAACCAACGAGGATGGATTAATTGGCTCAACTATAGAAATAACCTCAAGACCACAAGAAATCAAACCCCCCTATCGTATCAAACATTTGTGATTAGCTTTTGAACATGGATGAGAATGGAAATCCAATAGCATGTGCTCCAATACAAAACAATGGGGCTTCTGGCTCATATTTAATTCTGAGAATTTCAACTTCTTAAACAAAAATGCAGAATATGTTGACAGGAAAAAAAAATAGAACAAAGGGGAGTGATTTTGTAGATTTTGTGAAAGATTCCTAATGAAGATGCTTTCAACAAATGGTGCATCCTGAACTGGGAGGTTGAAGGTATCTCAATGAACTCGTATTTGGGACTTAGTTCCCAATATTTGTGTTTATTGTTTGATCTATAAGTTCTTGCTTGTTGTGTCCTACAATATGGAACCTAGAACATTGTAGGGTCATTAGCCTATGTGCAATCTTGGAGGTCATACTTTAATCCAGATAAGTCGACCAAATTTTCCATTATGGATTGAGTTCCCTAGTCTTCTAGTAAATATATGCTCATTTGTTAACATGTTTTCTCAACACTTTGGTCATATCCTAAGTCACCTGACACGGGGACACGTGACACGGAGAACACGAAAATACGAGTATCCGACACGGGCACGACGACCCCCGGAAATAGGACACGGAGGACATGTTTTATATATATATAATTTATATATCAAAATTTAAATTATGAATTACACATGCAAAAATGAAATAATTAAGCTGTAAACAGTTACATGATGATGATATAAATTCAATCATACAACTAGCACTAACTTGTAACTACTAAGTTACTAACATAAATGATGACATTGCCAACTCAACACTGTTGTCCAAACCCATATCATCAGGAAACACATCCCACATCTTTGTCTTTCCCTTCAACCACTCTTCTCTCTGCCTAGTGCGTGCAAATAAGACAAAGGTTGGTGTGCAGATACACCACTAAGTCACTTGACACGATGACAAAGAGAAGAGTTCAATAGAAGAGTTTATGCTTGAGTGAAGGGTACATTTTTACTGGGGTCGTGACAGAAGAGTTCAACAATCAATGCCACCAACATCGAGGTACATAAACGGTATGGTGCCCTTGATTAAATGTCAGTTTCATACCCTCTTACATGATAGAATCTAGTGGAAACATTACAATCCTGTCAATCTTGAAATCCTGAAAATCATTAAGTCTACTGAATTTTGAATGGGACCTAAAATTCTACTTTCTCCATATGAAGTCCAATGAGGTTGGAACCACTCTCAAACATCCTGAAACAATTAATGGTAATGTTAAAAATTTAAGTAGAATTTAATATTACCATTAATTACTAGGGCGGGTAAAATGGAGGGGGTGGGGACCTCTTTAAATAGAATTAGTAAGGAAAAATAACCCTTAGCTGCACACTCAAACACCTCACAGTTACAACTTGCATGAGAAAACATGAGCCAGGGTCCTTTTCTGAGCAGGACACGTGTCCTATTTTCAAGACACGTGTGTCCTGTGAACCTGACACGTTCTAAACGAGTATCCAACATGTGTCCTACCGTTTGGTATCTGACACGTAGGATTCGCGACATGAGGAGGGGTTTGGACGTGTCAGGTGACTTAGGTCATATCTTAACCCAGGATAGCAAAACAAATACTTTTGGAGCCAACACTTATCTTTGTTGAAGTGAACTTGAAGAAGAACATTCCTCATCATATTTCTATGTTTACCATGGAATGGATTCGTCAATAGAAGATTAGATACCCTAATATGCCTAATACATACTTTGCATGTCAATCACGAGATCAATTAATTCAAGATTGCCCGCAAAGTAATCCCAATCCAAAGCCGAAACAAAAAAAAGGTATTGGTCCTACCCTAACTAAAGGTGGAATAAGTTTTCTCTAAGGCACATCATCAACCTCAATCAAAGAAGACCATTCATCCTCAACTATCATTTGATTTTGTGCACCAAGTTAAGAAGGGTCCCTCACCTTTCTAGTCAAAATGGTCTAGAAAGGGTGAGGATTTCAACATGCATCGCAAATCCTACAAAGACATCACTAATAGGCCTACTAGACAACAAGAATATTATGCTTGGTGACTTTGTCATGGATAATAGCTTGGGAAACCTTATGAAGGAGCACCCTCCTAAATGATGCTTTCTTTGCTATCTTGGAATGTGAGAAAGGGATGACAATCCCAAGTAGAAAGATGTTGTTGAGATAAGTGTTAAAAGAAGCAAATCCAAGTGTAGTTTTTCTTGAATAGGTTAAATCAGTTCACTTTAAAGATACTAGATGAATTATTGTTGGAATGGGTGGTTTTGGGAAACAAATCGTCCTCAAGGGGTTGGAGAGGTTGTTCTTACTCCCTCTCATTCCATTCATAGTTTTTTTGTTGACCATGGTTCTCATCCCACTAACAAGTGTGTTTGGATGATTATCATGCTCAAGCTTAGATTACTTGGCTTGTGTTCGATGTAGGCTTCTAATACAATCTTTGATAAAACCTCCCTTTTGGAGTAGTTCCAAAAGTTGAGTGGGTGATGAGGGGTGATTTTAATATGGTGGAATGGAAAAGGGATGGGGAAGGTTTTGTCATCTTAGGGGCTAAAAAACCTACCCAGAACAAATGAAAAGATTCCCTTCAAACCTACAACCCCAACAAGAAGACGAGGAATTTAAACAATGCAGGTTGGTTTACATGGTGTAACATGAGGCAAGGAAGAAAATTTATGGGAAGAAAAACTGTTTCTCGCAAATAAAGTCAATCATTTAACACAAGAAGTGGCAAATCATAAGGAATAAAATGATGTCCAACTAATGAAAATTAAAGATCTTGAAAATGCTAAGACTTTCAATATGAAGTCCTACAATGAAAATTAGAAGAGCAAGTTAACAAGACAAAACAATTCAAAAAACAACTACAAGCATTGTGTTAAAGTAAATATCAAATTATAATGGTCAATTAGATATTAGACATAGGCATTAACACTTGAACTTTAGGTTAGTTTATGATTTTATGTTGTATTTCACTTTAGTGTGTGTTTTGGTCTATCCCACATTCATAAAGTGGATTGACTCAACTAGCTTGTAACTCTTTATAAGAAAGCTTTCACTTTCCTATTATCAATCCAAAATTGGTTTCCTTTTTTTGTTTGTAATATCATTATATGGTATCAAATCCCAACATTCTCAAAGTCATATCAAGAGTCTCAAGCCTTTGAAAGACAAGGTTTCCACTCTAGCGACTTCAAAAGTTTGGGTGCCACGGAATCTACACTTGAAGACCTAAGAAATGTGCAAATTTCCTATGGAGAAAAAACGTTTACTTTCCTCAATGTGTATTATGTGCCAGGTATGGAGCTTAATTTACTTTCAGCGAGTCAGATTATGAGGCATTGCACCCATCTAGATGTCAACTTTAACAATCACAAGTGTTATATAGTTGACCAAGTAGCCAAGAAGACTATTGCTCTCTGTGTGATGGATCATGGACTGTTCAGATTGGTTGATATTGGATAGGTCAAGGGGCATGCACTGACAGCCAAGAGTGGATCAGACATCAATACACTTTCGCATCAACGATAAGGGCACCTTAACTTGACCTATGTCTCTCAGTTGGCTCAAGAGAATCTAGTAAATGGACTTCCAGATATTCAGCAAAAGATTCAGGGTGTGTGTAGAGCTTGCTAGGAAAGGAAGCAGCAGAGTGCGCCAGTTAATGAAGGACAAGCTCGGAGAGCGAAGAGAGTCATTCAACTAGTTCAAGCAGACATTTGTGAGGCAATAAACACAGCATCTGTCATCGGTGCCAAGTATTGAAGAAATTTGAGGTTCCTAAGGCTGCCCAACATGCCTGTCAAGTGAAATTTGGGCACTAAGTTCAAGGTACTTTCAAACTGTTTTCTCATTGTTTTTAGGATTGTTTTCTTGCTGTCCAAAACAACCAACAAATCTAAACCTTACCCACTGAAAAATCCGCCTTAAGCTTATGATCGCATGCTCTTTTGGTGCCTCTTTGTGAAGGGTTTATGTAGGATAGTTTTGTTGTCCAAATTAGCTCTTCACATACATCAAAACATACAATACTCCTCTAAGATATTTAACACCTACTAAGCTTAATGTAATAAGCAAACCATGACAAATGAACACGTGTTTTTGGTCAACATGACCTTGGAAAAACCCCCATGGTGAAAACCAGTAAGAGAGTAGTGTTATTATGGAGATCTCAAGCAAATGCTACAAAAAGATAATGAAACAATGGAACCTGATACAATGGGCTTGCTCCTCTCAAGCTAAGCCTTGAAGATTCCTTGGTCCTTGCGCCCCTTTCCTTGGTTTGTGCGCCCTTTGCCTTGGTATGCCCTTAGCCTTGGAATTTGCACCCCTCTCTTGGTTGATAACCTTTACTTGTTTTCTAAATGGTGTTTGTGCCCTAGTTTGGTGTGCCTTAGCACCCCTTTGCTTGTGCCTGATAATGAGTGTGCCTCTCTCCAAAGTGGATGCGCCCTATTTCTCCTTGCACAAATAAATGCGCCCTCAACCAGAATAGTGCACCCTCTCTACACCATGTGCGCCCCTTTCCTCTCACAATGGTGCGCCCTTGCCTTCCTGCTATAGTGCGCCCCTTTGCCTCTCACAAAGATGCGCCCTCCTCAAGCTTCCTTCTCCTCAACAATGGTGTGCCCCTCTCGTTGGTGCACCCCCTTCTCCTCTCCTCCTTCACTCTAAGCTCAAGAGTGAACAATGAGCCTCCTTTTCCCTCCTTTAGCCTCCTTTAGCCTAATCTCAAGGCTAACCTAGAAAACCAAGGACCCAGATTAGATCTAATCCTTTCTCCAAAATGAATGGATGAGATTAGGTCTCATCATTCACTTAAGTTTCCATAGTTCACTTTACGTTCATTAATTCACACTTAAGTGAATTAATGTCACTTTATGACTTAAGTGAATAAAGTCACTTTAGACTTAAGTGAACAAAGTCAAAGTGAAATTATAACATAAAGTACAAGCATGAGAGTCAAACTTCCCCCTTTGTGTTTAGAGACTCACAAACACAAGGGGACCACTTTCCAAGGTACCCAAATCTCAACACTCCCTCTTACCAAGGAAAGTGTCAGTCACCCCTCTAAACTTGTCCATGAAGTGGACATCCTTGCCTCTTGGCAAAGACTCGATGAGTAAGACTGCAACATGCTCATCAAAAGTGGCCTCTGAATCTAATCTGCTAGTCACCATAGCCAAGTGGGACCCAAACCTCTCTGGCACCCTGATCACTCTCATCAATCTCTGAGACTCTCCAACATACTCCTTTCCCTCCTTCAGGGTCTCCTGAAACCATTTCGGTTTCCTCTTCCCTGAAGTAACCTCTCGGGGAGTAGTCTCCTCATGCCCCTGCGTCTCATGCACAGATCTATGATTAGTAGTCTGTGACCCTGAAACACCGCCACCAATTGTCTGTATACTCGGCAATTGTGAACTTGAAACTGTCTCGAGTGGACCAGTCACCCTTGAACTCAGTGTACTCAACACCTCAGGCTGTGTCCCCTGCAAAGCATCACTCTGCATCTGTGGGACCTCCTCAACTCTATCTCTCAACTCGAGAGATCCACTGAAGGCTCTATCCTCCTCGAATCTAACATTTGTCCTCACCACCACTCTCCTCAGTGCTGGAATGTAGATCTGTTGGACCTTTGCGACCTCTGAGTATCCAACTAGCATCCCTCTCTTTGTTGTGGGATCTAGCTTTGTCCTCTTCTCTAAGGGGACATGAGAGAGCGTCAAGCACCAAAATATGTGTAGGTGCTCAACAGTAGGCCTACACCCAATGAAGACCTCCTCATGAGTCTTCCTCGCTAAAGCTCTATGGGGACTCTCGTTCTGCAGATATATTGTAGTACTACAAGCCTCTACCCACAAGTAGAATGGCAGTTCCTGATCATGTAACAACGACCTCGTTGCACCAACTATGACCCTATTCTTGCTATCTGCAACCCCATTCGGTTGCGGGTTGTAAGGAACAGTCAACTGCTTTCCGATACCCTATTGGGTATAGAAATCTGCAAACTCCGTGGAGTTATACTCACCTCCATTATCTAACCGCAAAACCTTGATCTTTCTTCCTGTCTGGTTTTTGGACTCTTGGAACCTCTTGAAGACCTCACTCTTGGTCTTTAGGAAAAAGATCAAGGTCTTCCTAGAGTGGTCATCTATGAAAGTAACATAATACTCCTGAGTCCCCACCACCCAAGGAAACACATGACATGGGCCCACACACATCTGTGTGTACCAATTCTAGTACCCCAGCTGATCTACTATCACTGTTGGGAAAGACAGTCTTGGTGTACTTCCCAAGATCACACACTTTGCACACCTCCTAATGCTCAACGCTAAACTGTGGGATACCAGTCACAATCTCTCTCAACGATATCAGAGCTCCATGATGCAAATGAGCCATCCTCTAATGCCATAGCTCACACAACTGACTGTTGTTGTTGCTACTCGTCAAAGTATACAAAGGCTGGAAAAGTAATTTGTACAGGTTCCCCTCTCGTGTCCCAATCACTCTGCCAGAAGTGACACTAGACCCCTTAGGGTAAATGAGGACCTTTGTCCCTCTGAAGGACACCTCAAACCCCCTATCCTAGGTGGAGGAAACTGAAATAAGATTCTTCTTCAACCCCGGGACATACAATACATCCATGAACACCAAGGGTGACATACACTCCCTCTAAAAGGATATTGTGCCACGCCCGGCCACCTTGACTATGGTGTCGTCTCCAAGCACTATCTCCAACTTGATCTCCATATCTCGGAGATCAGTGAAGTGCTCTCTCACACTTGACATGTGACTCGATGCTCCATTGTCAATGTACCAAAGGTTGAATGGTGACTCAACTGTCGAACAATAAACTATCAAGGAACACTCCCTCTCAAACTGAGAGGCAAACTCCTCCTATGGCATCGATGTAATACCACCCTGCTTCTTTTTCTTTTTGTTGGGACAGTGTCCAGCATAGTTCCCCAACTGGTTACAAGCAAAGCATATCACTTTGCTCATATCACTCTACTGCTCACCTCCTCTCGTTGAGAGGAAGGTCTGTTGTTTCTCCTCCAACTGACTGTTATCCCCGATATCTAGGGATAACTAGGAGATCACGTCTCGAGGCCCACAGGTCCTAGACATGGAGTACTGAGAGCAGGATTGACCCAGCAGCAGCAGCTTCCATCACCACCGGCTTGGGCTTGCATCAGAGAGGACTCTTGCTCCATGAGGTAATTGGTCCAAGGTATCATGGTATGTGTCATATTTGATCGTTATAACCTTCTTATATAT
>JZKD02S0248152.1:508123-550653 GCA_000966675.3 Picea glauca
AGTGGGTGTATGAGATCCCTTGCTATATTGTTCAAGAGTCAGACTTACCTGTAACCCTAATTGTAATGTAAAGGGTACAGGTCGGCCCCACCTTAATGTAAAAGATAATTAATCTCGTAATTATTAATTATATTGTGAGTGAGTGAGGTTGGCCCAATTGTGCCAATAGACACTTATGTTGACAGGTTCAGTCTAATATAAGTAAAGGTAAATTCCCCATTGAAGAATCATAATTTTTGTGTGAGTTTGGAAATTTCAGCAAGTACATCTTCTTGGGAAAAGTGCGCACCTCTCTTGGGCGCTAGTCTTTTAGGGTTTGCAAGCACCCTCTTGTGTGCTAGGTTTTCTTGGCGGTGAAGGTCTTTCTCTTGAAGAATATAGCAAAGGATTGGTTGGGTTTTCTTCCCTTGTTGAGAAGGGCTTCCCARKATACTTCTTGTGTACTTGTGCATGGTGTTTCTTCTTGTGATCTTGGTTGTTGCAACAAAATTGTTTATGGTTTAAGTTAAATGCTAAAATGGAATGAACTTCATGCTTAAACCTTGCTCATTGAAAAATCAACATGGTATCAGAGCATAGATCTTGAAGAACCCATTACACAAGCATCTACTAGTCTCATCTCTTTTCTGCAGAACTGTAAGGCCCTCCTAGGGTTTCCAGAAAATCCGTACAACCCTCCTTTCTGAGGTGTTTCAGCCCTTAATAATTGAACGTTGGGGCTAATTTTGGCATGGGAGAGTACGGCCTCCTCCAGCGCACCTCCAGAGACTCTCAGAGTGAAATTCCAAGCATTTTGAAATTTTGGCCCTAGGGTTTTGCTAATTTCTGCAGAAATTTCAAAATTAGGGTTTTTGCAACTCATTGAAGGAGCTCTTCAGCTCATCGGTGTTCTCCTATCTTTCAAAGGCTTATTGTTGGCAGTTATATGTCCAACAAAACCTAAGAGTGCTAGCCTAGCCTAGCCTAGACGTTAGGTTTTCTAGCCCAGTTGACAAGGGTTTGTGAAGAATCTAAAATTATGATGAACAGAACTATGATGGAAGATAAGCTTGATGGATCAAGCAACTTCAAGTTCCTAGAAGACAAGACTTCAGAGGAAGGATTATTATAATTTATGGGTGATACAAAAAGGTGACACTATGATTACCCTCTTCATGAAGATGTCAAGAGGACAGAGATCAGCCAGGTGCCATTGGAGAAATCATATCAGCACCCTTAGGTATGCACTTGTATATATATATTATTTGTGTCATTGTCATGAGGGAAATTGCAAGAGGAAGGAACCTTTTGCTGAAGTCATGGATCCAGAGGAATCTCAGTGTGTTCAGAGGAACAACACATTGGAAGTGAAGACTCCAGGTTTGATTGTTGTAATAGTCATTCCTCTAACCTATATTTCTAAAGTTTGCTACATTACAAGTAGGTGTTGTAGGTGTGACAACAATCCTTAAATTGTTTTGATTATAGAGATGTACTCATTGTTCTCCTTTAGGAGATATTTTTGTTTTGGTTCCTCTTATTTTCTTGTTCCATATAGGTTAACAACAAAGGAAGATGTTTATCCTTCGGAGGGAGTAACTTGACTCAGAGGGAGTCAAAACTATTTGAAAAAGAGGAAGAATAGAACCATCATTGAGGCAACCAATGCAATAATGCATGATCAGAATCTTTCTATGATTCTATGGGCAGAAGCATGCATTACACAGTATATGTTCAGAACAAGAGTCTTCACCAGACTTTGAAAAACATTAACTCCCGAAGAAGCCTTCACTGGAGTGAAGCTTGAGATTGAAAACTTCAGGATATTTGGGTGCCCAATGTATTTTCATGTACCCAAAGAGAAGAAGTCCAAGCTAAACCCTTCAGGCAGAAAGGATACGTTTATGGGATAACAGTGAATCTCCGAAGACATTCCAGATCAACATCCTTGGTCAGAGACAGATTGAGACAAGCAGAGATGTTGTGCATGGTGTTTCTTCTTGTGATCTTGGTTGCTGCAACAAAATTGTTTATGGTTTAAGTTAAATGCTAAAATGGAATGAACTTCACGCTTAAACCTTGCTCATTGAAAAATTAACAAATGCAAGCATTTCAAATGCACTATTTTCCAAATTATTATATTGCTATTGGATGGATATTTGAAAGAAACGGAAATTGCATTAAATTTTAAACATGTTTCTTCTTTATAAACATTTTTCTAATGCGTGTGGGCATGCCTGAAGACACATATTCCCTCTGAAATATGCATGATGGTAACTAAATGTTTGCCTTCTTTGATATTTCATAACAATATTTTATGGAGGAATGGAAAAATCCTAGTCAAACAGAAAATGTATTGGTATTATTGTGTTTAGAATGAAGAAAAGTTTGCTCACTAGTCAGATATTGAGATAAACAAACTTCTTTATCAGTTTGCAAGAAGATTGATAGAATGATGATGGTTACAATAAGCCTTGTGACAGTATACTTATATGAATTGACTGGTCACAAGGTGAAGAGGTATGTGCCCTTTGACCTTTCATTAGCCTAATTATATTATTATTGTTGTTGTTGTTGTTGTTGTTGTTACAGATATACACAATTTCATGACTTCCTTTATATAAAATGCAATGCAGTACCTACCGTCATACTTTGACCTCCTTTCAGACTAAAAGCCTCCTCAGATAAAACCAATGAAGAAGCACCATGATCAGATGTGTTCCTATCAGTAAACAGGGGATAAATATAAGAATGTTGTAAAATCCAAATATGACCAGATTATTCATGTTTAATAAATTCAAACAAATGATGACTGGAAACAGTTTCCTTAAGCAATTATAAACATTTAATGCACACATAAACAAGAGTTCAACTTGTAGAAGGGGGAGAATTAATACCCCTCTTCTACAATGCTAGGATTAGATAGTGCAATTCCAGATCCATTTTTTTTTTCTCCATGATGACCAAAACCTGAAGAAAATAGCTTTTTACATGATTAATCAATCACTTAATAGCATTAGGCTAAAACACAATGCAAAGACGAACCTATCTCAGTTCTAGAGTATATTTAGAGATGAATAATACCAACTTTCTCTGACATCATTTCAGGAATGAAGTCACATATGAGGGAAACTGCAGATATATCAATAGGGATCTGAAGAGGATTCTTAAACTCAAGCTCCAGATCTATTGCCTCTGCAAAATAACAAAACAAACTAGTGAATTCACATCAACCAAGTGTACATTTTTCCCTGTCAGATAATGTCTGACATACATAAAGATTAATCCAAGAATAATCAACCAAACATAAAAACACAGAAAGCACCCATTCTAGTTTCTTAAGTAACAAATTCAATTTTGAGCCTGGATGAGAAACAAAAACTCAAATGACAAGAATACTTTCAGAGATGAGGGATTCCCAATTATTCTCTACATAGGGAGGAACTGTTTGAATTATGTAGCCAATTTCAAGAGATGGAGATATGATATTTAAGGTTTATAACAACTTAATCATGATCAGATGATATAAACGGAAGACAGAACCTGATGCTGCTTCCTTACCATGATGTTATCACAGTGGTTAACAATAAGACAGATCTGTACTAGTACCTATTTACTTTGTGTGAAGGATAAATGACATTAATCAGACAGTCTACAATAGATCAGTATGTGATGTTATTTTTCTTAGGAAGCTACATGCAGTGTTTTGGAAGACATCATGACACTTATATTCAGAAGAAAAATGCAAAATCTCATCCATTCAAGTCCAAGAACAAGACTATACCTCCAGCAATACAAACATTGCTATCTTTTCCTTTCAAAGATTTGGAAGAAGACTTTGCTGCAGAATCTAACCAGTTAGTTGATGTCGGTGGCATAGAAGGAACTAATCCTTCCTCCAAATATTGCCATGTCTTTTCCGGTAAAAGAATCTGAATGCAGAACTTTGTAAATAAAAAAGCAGCATAATTGTAACAAATAAATAACCCAAACTAAGCACATACATATGGACACCAATCAGCAAAACGTTCAGAGAAACAATAAATAGATATAAAAGCTGCTAAAGAAACACAACGCTGAAAACAACACATTGTGTAGCACTTCTGCTACTGTTGGTTATTTGGGCATTTCACTTCAGCACACTTTAACAGTTTTCTCAGCATTCATTCAAAACAGGACCATATACCCCTTCCTCTTGCACCACTTGAGCTGGGAATTGTGGGATTTTAAGATTGAAACATATAAGGGGGATACGCAGCTCTATGATGCCAGCTGATTGAAAATTAAGACGGTCAAAAGGTACCAACTGATGTAAAACATCAAACGACATCCACTGCTGAAGCCATTCAGCAAGAAAAAGCGAACGTCAGATTCTTGAACTCTGCCGAGTTGGTCTAATGAGACAGACTTCATATTTAGATTCATATTACTTAGTTCAAAACCAGTTTGACCCAGTGCTATATCCAGAGATCTCAACATTTTACTCATTAGATTACAGTTTTATGATTTTTGGACTCCGGAGACCATTTAGAGACCCCATGTTTATCTGTTGTCTCAAAACATTAATTTTATGTATCTCAGAACTTATACTTTGTGTCTCAATGAAGTTTTACCTATTTGCACCCTTACAAACAATATAAATCAACAAATTTTGCATATTTGGTGCCTAATGGTTTAGATTTGCATTGATTTGCATGAATATATCTTTTTAAATTAAATTTGAATATTTTATGTATTTTTTCGATGAGTAGTTTACCAGTTCAACAGCCAATTGCAATCTGGTTCCAAGACAAACTGTGATTTTGAGGCAAACTAATTCCAATCTGATTCCGAGTATGGTTACAATCCTTAACCATCATGTATGTGATCCTCTAAATGTATAAGGAGGCCCCCTAATTTTATTTCAGTCATTATCAAAAGTAGAAGAATTCAAATTGCATATTGTGTATCATCTCCATCTCTGTTCGTCACAGGTGTGTGTCTGTAGACTATGAGTTAAATAAAGAGCTTCACATCAATACCTTAGTCTCACAATTGATTCTTCTCTTTCTCTTACTTAATTATTGTTTCTTGATCGTCCAACATATTATTTCTTGATTAACTTTGTCTCATTGTCATTATAAAATCATAACTGTGGTTGGATTGCACTCTCAACATTCAGTCTCATCGTTGTGTTTCAAATTAAACAAGAGAAAACTCTCAAGTGGCAACACTTGGAGAATGGTAGTGGAGGATCTCAATCTTGTTGGTGATAAGATCCAAGACAAGGCAATGTGCACGGATGTATAGAGGAGAAAATGTATGTTTGATGTCTATTGGGACTAAAGAGGTAATCAACGTGAAAGGAAGTGTTCAATTACTTCAGCCAAGACTAAGTGCACGTCATTTTGTTATGCTCGGAAGTGTTCAGTTACTTCAGCCAAGACTAAGTGCACGTCATTTTGTTATGCTCGAGAGAAACCAGACATGGTGGCAAACCATGGGAATCATTCAAGATTACAGTGATGATCTTTTCATTTGTTGATTTCTGGGAACTCTAAGGCGAAAACACTTGGAGATTTGTAGGGGGGATCTTAGTCTTGTTGGTGATAAGAGCCAAAGTGTGCAGAAGTGTAGATGGGAAAATGTATGGTTGATGTCTACTAGACCCCAGGAGGTGATCAACGTGAGAGGACATCTCCAATTACTTCATCCAAGCCCAAGTGCAAGGGACTATGTTGTGTTTGAGAGACACCAGATGTGCTTGCAAAGAATGAAAATCATTCAAGATTGTGGTGATGATCTTTTCATTGGTTGTGTTGATTTGTTAATTTCCTTTTAAGATATGGTGATGTTGCAATTTCTATTGAATGCAAGATGTCTGAACAGGAGGGGTTGCTGAGTCAGCAGTTACGAATTTCTATACAAATCACATTGCAATCACAACCCCTTGCTATTGTGTAAATTGTGGTTGAAGAAGTTGTTGAGAGCGATAGTGAACAACTTGTGAGTTTGACATACTTGTAATCCAAATTTGATCTCAACCCACACAAAAGAGTGGAGAGTGGCAACAAGGTGATCCCACTTGTAGAGGAGAAGATTGGCATAGGAGTTGGAGAGCCCGAGAAGAATGCAGCTCCAATTGGCCAAGTTGATACCTGTTTTGTTGTGTTTGTCTCTCCAATTGAACAATCCTATTTTGCATGACTACGTTTTATTGTTGAAGGATTTTAGTTTGTTGGGCAAAGCTTGCCTCCATGCACTTCATTACATCTGCCAAAAATGTCATCATATCAAAGATTGGGTTGATAGTGTTGATTGCCCTAGTCTTGCCTTCATTCCTAGACATGGAAACCCATGGGGTACTAAAAGGCTCAAATTTAGAGGATAACAAATTCTCTTCAATTTTACTTGAAGACCCATTCTTTAGCTTGCTCCAAAGTGGTTGTGGATTTATCTCTAAACATAAAACCAAATTGTCCCTCAAATGCATTGGTTTAATGAAATAAGATGGCATCATCTCTTGGTTTCAAATTATTGGGAAATTCTCTTAATAACTTATCAAATCTTTCATCAAAACCTCTCACACGTTTATTATTCTTCTTCTTCATCTCATGTAGTTGTGTTAGAATCATTGTACCATCATTCTTTATTGCCCATCCTTTTATAAAAACATCATGAAAGGCTTGCCAAGTCCTAATGTTGTTGGTGGGAAAACAATTATACCATGAGTTGCCATTTTTTTCTAAAGATACTAAAAAGAGCTCTATTACCACATCTTTATTTTCATTTGGGACTTCATGTTCACCAAGGGAAAAATAAAAACATGTTATGTGTTCCCCAGCTATGATGACATCATTTCCTAAAAACTTGGGGAGACATTTGCTATATTTATCAAGCAAGTTGTGAGGATATCCCTGAATCCTAGACATATCAAAAGGCCTATATACATTTGTGACCCAAGGTTGAGTGGCCATTGTGATTGTTGTCGCCTTTATACACACCTGGGTAACGTGGAAAAAATCTTCAATCCACTCGGTGTGTCATTGGGGGCAAGTTAGAGTTAAGGTGTTGTCACATAATCCTCAATTCCTCCGTCTAGGCCAACTCCTAGCGAAGCCGAGGGAGATAGTCCCTAAGAAAATAATCTAAGGCTTAAATTGAATCTAAGCAACTAGTATTCTAGGAGTTTATTGCATTAACCAATATATAAAGTAAATTTGCTTTAAGAACATAGATCACCACCACAAGATACATAAAAGATACTTGCATAAAAGGATACTTGAGATAATAGATGCAAGTAAAATAAATAAGTGCTTCAAAATAAATGACTAAAAGTAAAGTTCTTTGAAGCAAATGGCTTTGTAAATGTAGAATGAGACCAATGCCTTAAAAGTATCATGGGCAATGTAGATCGCGTATTTTATTAGATTTATTGATAGTAGGTTAATGAGGTAAATTTTATTTGCAGGAAAATAAAGTGTTTGAACTAATCTAGATTTGGCCCTTCAAAGAACATCCCTAGAGTGGAAGTTGAGCTTGCCGAATATCCAACAGGGAAGTCCCTCTGATTTTGCACACAAGCCCAAGAGAATGTGGGAGATCTGATAGGGAGAACCTAGATCTCAAAGTTCCTGCCAGATATCTTACACAAACTCTCTTACGTTTCCACTAAAGAAAAGTTTCTTAAGGATTTCCCTATTAATCTATCACCATTGATCAGCCCAGCGTGTATGAAACTTACTCCCAGAAGATCGACACATGCTCGCAACTGGAAGGGTCAGGAACAACACTGGGAGCTGAGGGGAGTTGTTTATTTTAAACAAGAAAGAAATTGCATATAATAAAATCCAAACTAGCAATTAGTGTTCTACTTTGCAAAAAAGGGAAACTAACTAGATTATGACTTATTTTAACCTTATTGTTTATGTGAGATTGTAGTGCTTTGTGATGAATAAAAAGATTAACTTTAGCTTATGCTTACGTGTGAAAATTAATTCTAAGCTAAAATTGCAAAAATGACACAATCACCAAAAAACATCGTTCCCCCTAGGGGGGATGAAGAGTGGGAGCTTGTAGCCCCATTGATTTTATTAATGAAAATACACAACTCTTTATTGGAGTGACTTGTGACCATTCATTAGGGGGTTCACAAGTCTTTACAATGTTTTACAAGTGTTTATTGAAGAAAGAGGTGCTCCCGAGGGTCTCGGATGTTCCAAATCCGCCCAAAATGGACAAAATTTCCTCTTATCTGTTCACAAACCTGCACAAAACAGCAAGCAAACAAAGACAGAAGATGGCCAAAAACACTTTGGAAGTGTCTTTGGTTATTAGTAGGAAAGCCCCAAAATGACTAAGTAAAACTAGTGTAAATTGAGCAAAATGAACTAAGAAGAGCAAGCTAAAAAAACACTTGTCTCCTTAGGGTCTTTGTTTGTTGTTTCAAAACAGCAATATAAAGGCACTTAATTTGTCAAATATGGAAGTGAAAGCCTTTAGAAAAGAATTACCTTTTAACTTCTAAAATTATGAAAGAAAAACATGCTAAAAGGAGACTTTTCCTATGCTAGATCTAAGCATTAGATGAAACTTGAAAGTACAAACCTAGATCTAGTTTATATTCAAAATTTAAAATGAAAGATAGATCTAAGCACTTGCATGCAACCAAGTAACCAAAAATATAGAGTTTCTTTTGAGAAAGAGGGAAGGAAGAAACGTGTAGCCTTGGAACCCTTGGGCAATGGAGTCTTTAGATGCATTAAGGAGGGACTAAGTCTTTAAATCCTTGAAGTTGTGAAGCAACAACCGAGTTCCATCACCACTCCAAGCTATGAGAACCTGTAAGCTTTAAAATCTTGCAATAAAATTTGTTGACAAAAATTGGTGTCACCTATAAAAGAGACTTGAAGAGTATGTTAGTTAACTGAAACATGCATACAAATCAAAGCATCTAAATGTAAATGAACAATAGGATTAACATCAAGCTAGATAAATCCTATCCTATAGAGTGATAACACCCTACAAAAGACCAAATTACCAAATCAAATGAAGAAATTAGGCAGATATTACCTCATAGGTTAAGCACAAATGACATCAAGTATCCTCACACATGTACAACACACCTTCTTTGTAATGTCCCCATTTTGGGACATTATAACTTTACAGAGTGTTATGCCTACCAGAGTAGCCAGATAGGGGTGACAAAGAGTTCGGGAGATATTGAGGGGTTTTATTGGGCCCGATTTGCATCGTTCATCATTAGGATCCATCCCACACAGCTTGGCTTTGGTTCCGTTGCATTCCGACGATTTCGGTAATTTTGAGTTATTATGGGTCATATCTTAATTAAATTCACTAAGAAGGTCATAATGGGCATATTACTTGGAGAAACCTCTTAGTGTAATAGCTCATCGGAATCGGGAAGAAGAGCACTAAAGGATAAGATGATAAGAAGTGACTTTCAGTGGCCGGAGAAGCCATAAGGATGGATAAGTCAGTTTTTAGAGGTAAAATGGTTAATTTATAATTAATTGATTGATTTAATCAAGGAATAATAAAATAAAGTAAAAGTCACTTGGAGGGAAAAGGTCAATAGCAAATTAGGGTTTCAGGAAGCTATAAAGGAAGCGTAAAGCAACCTAATTCATTATGCATTGTTATGATTTGATGTTGAGAGTTCCCAGAGGAGGAAGAGAATCGACCTTGACTGTTTTGTGGATTTCTGGAGGAAACCACCACCATTGATCGGTTTCGGTGTTGAGAGACACACCCTAGCCCATCAGAAATACCATCCAGGTATTTCACCGTACTATTCAAGAGTATCCAGTGCAGAGTGCGCAGCTCAGCCAATGAGGGCGCAAGTCAGATTGAGGGTTTGTGGAGCTGCACGAGGTCCGAGCTCAGATTGCAGTTTCCTTCCGACCTAGTTGAGATCCAGCCAGGGCGCTCAAATTGAGCCACTTTCCATCAGATTCTGACGGTGGAATCTTGCACGGCGCATCATCCAGCCATTTAGGGCACAGCTCTTCCGGCAAGACATTTGAGGTTACAGACGGAGCATCAGGGCAGATCTGGGGAAACCCTTCCGACCAAGTTCCGCATTTGACAAGACGATCGTCGTGAGTCCTATAGCAGCAGATTCCGTTGGTGGAATCATTTGGGGCGCATCTAGTGTCCCAGGAGGTGCGCAAATCCCCCAGGGGTCCAGATCCGATGTCTCAGACACCAGATTTGATATCCGACACTCATCCATTTCAGTCTAGAGACCAAGGCGCTTCTATTGGAGCAGTTTCCATCTCATTCCTACGGTCTATCCTTCTGAACGAATTTTCCAACAGGTAGTGGTTACCGTACTTCTCCAAAATCGCATATTTTTGTCGATCTATCCGTGCATGCATCAGATTTGCCTTCATCTTCTGATCATGGGTATTTTTATGCTATTTGTTTGTATTCTAGTGACGATCCATGAGATCTAGCTGACGATTATACACTATATTTCCAGTATATTATTGTATTTCCATGCTTGAGTCGCATAATACATGTTATTGGGCAGTTGATGTTCTTTACTTCCGCATGCATCCTTTATATACTATTTAAACCATAAATAGCCAACATGCACATGCAATAACCAAAAATATCTCAGGCACACAACTGAAACCCATCCAGAAACCCCCAGTGTATCAGATCTACGAGACAGAACATTAGATCAGCAGCAAATATCTTGATCAGGGATATTGCATTCTTGACCTCCAAAGTCTCTTTATTCCAAATGAAAGTATTACAATAGTATACAACCACAAGCAAGACTCCCCAACTCCAACTAGCTTACAATGGAGAAAGTGCTTGTATAAATAGCAAGAGGGTGACAATCCCAAGAGAGGAGGGTGCACCAAGTGGAGGAGAGGGTGCACCACATGTGAGAGGGAGGTTTCCAAGTGTTAAGTTCATGGTTGCCACCTCTCCCTTAACCCAAAATGTTGACAAGTGGTAAGGAGGAGGGGGATAGAGGGGCGCCACCTCTCAAGAGGTAGGCTTCCCTCTCTTAGAATGTGCCACCTCTCAAGAGTCTTCCCATGCCCCCAACAACCAAAAGTGAGTCTCCCTAGTAAAAAGTGCACCCCCCTTCCTCATGAACTTAGGGAACAGTAAAAAATTAAAGTGAAAAAGTGTCAAAACCCTAATTTCGCCCTTCCTCTAGTCTAATCTCATGTTTGACAAGTCAAAAGGTGTTCTCCCCCTTCACATCTCACCCCTCAAACCCTAACTCACTACCAAAACCCTAAAAGTGTCTCTTCCTTGACTTTGTCTATCTCTCTTGGATGTGTGATACTTGTAATTCATCCAAGAGGGGTTTCTCCTCTCTCCCTCATATAAAAAAATGCCTACCCCTCCTCATTTCACAATTTATTCTTACAACAACTCTACTATGCCAAAATTTATCCCATCTCTTTCTCATTCTATCCCATTTTCCATCATGATTCTTGGTGCCATTGGGAAAATATTCTCTTATATAATAAAATAGAAGCTTTGGAGGATTTCTTGTGTCTCTTGGAGTATTCTTGGAGCCATTGTTTGTTGTGTGTGAGGTAATATTGCTGCAATACTATTTCTTTTGCATTTCCTTTCTTGCATTTTACTTGAAGACTCAAACAAAGTATTTTGTTTGGGATAGATTAGTAGTAGTCTTACTATTAAATCTTTGTGAGTTATCTCTAATTAATTTGGAAAGTATTTTGCAAGTTGTTAGATCACTCTCACTTTCCTTTGTATTTTGTAGCAAGGTATTACAAAAATCTGTAGGTTACCAAAGGCTTGAAGGAGTGGATTTCAGATCTGGAAATCCATATTTTTCAGCCATCCAAAGCTATTCTATTTTCTATTTTTATTTTCAGCCATTTATATATCAGTTTTAGCTTTATTTCCTTTAAAATATGCAATTTAATCTTTCATTTTTATGTTCAGAAATTTGTCTAATTATTTTTGTTCATTATTATAATCTGAAATAATATTTTCCAAGTCATTCTAGCAATTTCCAGCAAGAATATCATGTTGTTTTATGCAGGTTTTTGCAGGTTAGAAGAGGATTTAGAAGAGGTTTTTGGCCCCAAGACACTCAAGGAGACATCCAAGGGTCTTGGTACCAAACCCTCTTCTCTACTTCACCTTTTAAACAATTGTAAGCAGTCCAAGGGACTCTCTTGGGCTTGCATTCTCTCCACTTTAATTTATATTCTGTAAAGTGTAAATAATCTTTGTATTTTTGCCCACACCTTTCAAAGAGATTGGCTATGCCATCCATGCAATATCGTGAAGGCTAGGTTTAGATTTGATTTTCTACATTTCTTTAATTTTACCCACCTTGGCCAAAACCGGTAGGTTTATCCTCCATTTTGTGCCATTGTTGTGAGATTGTACTTTATTTTTCAAATCATTTAAAATTTATTTCACCCACACCTTGCAAAGAGATTGCCCTAGTCATCCATGCAATATCGTGAAGGCTAATCTAAATTTTATTTTGTACAAAGTAATCAAACTTGTGCCATGCCTTTGCCCCATATTCCCTCCCCTTGCCACTTTGTGGACCTTGGGTAACTAAGAAAGGGCAAAGGATTGAGAGGCTAGACTAATTAGGCACCCAAATTCATAGTGCTTCTACCACCAAAAAGGGTGACTTGGGAGGCTACAAGGGGTTGAAGTCGGGGACGGCTTCACGGCACTATGTGTCCTCCTTCCTTGAGCGCCCAAGCATTCCGGATTTGACCTGTGGAGCTAGGGAAGGACCTTGTTTGTCCTTCTTCTTGAGCACCGAACACTTCCTTTTGGTTGAAGGGATAGGGATTCGGGGTAGACACATAGTTTAGGCTTGCATCTATCATACTTAATTCCCCCTAATTCAAGAGAGACCTAAAATTTGATAAAATCAACCAACACAACTTTCACAACATTGGTATCTCAAGTTTATCTTTCAAGCAATTTTACTGTTTCAGTTGTGTAATTTACTTTCCATGCAATTTTACTTACAAAGCAAGTTACTTTTTCAAGCACTTTACTTTGAAACAATTCTCTTGTGAATACTTGTTAAAAGCACTCTTTATTTCTAGCATTTTTATTTATCTGAACATAATTTGTCTAAAGTTATTTTTCATCGTGGATATCTCATAATATCATTCATTCTTGTGTAATCGTACCTTTGTTATATATCTCACTGACTCCATTGTGGTAATATTTAGGCATTGGTTTAATTGATGTTTTTAATAAAGGTTTTTCTTGTCATTGAAGAAATTGCATCATTGCATTTGTTGCCTTTCATTGGGTTGGGTTTCTTAACAAATCAACTCATTTAACTCCTAGATCATTAATCAAACTTCACATAGTTTAATAGGGTCTACCCCCCTTGGCTTCCCTAGAAATGAGCCTAGATGGAAGAAGTCTAGATCGAGGTGACAGTGGGTCTGGACTTAGGCTTGTGCCTCCAAGGACACACTAAGCGGGTTGGAGACTTCTCCACATTTGTAGGTGTGTATAAGGACAGTAACAAGGAGGGTGCACCAAGTGGAGGAGAGGGCGAACCACATGTGAGAGGGAGGTTGCCAAGTGTTAAGGTAATGGCTGCCACCTCTCCCTTAACCCAAAATGTTGACAAGTGGTAAGGAGGAGGGGGATAGAGGGACACCACCTCTCAAGAGGTAGGCTACCCTCTCTTAGAATGCACCACCTCTCAAGAGGGGCGCACCTCCTCTTTGCCCACATGCTCTAAATCAACAAGGAAGCCATCTCACTCACTCCTCAACCAATAGGAACTCTCCTTTAGTTGACACATAGCCTTTTAGGCTTTATTTGACTTCATACATGTCAAAACATGTTTACGAGGAAATAGCATTTGCTGATTTTTCCTGATTTTTTATGTCTTTTTTGGGTTTTGAGAGTAAAATTGACTTTTAAGTGATTAAAATCATAGTTTTCAAAACCAGAACCAGTCGAGGGTCCAACCTGAACCGGAACCGGTAATGAACCGATCGAACAGGTTTCAATAAACCGGTTTTTTAAAAAATACATAAAATATTTAAATTTTAACGAAAAAATATATTTTTAAGTTTTAAATCATGTTTTCAAAGCATTAGAGACAATTAGAGACAACATATCCAAAGTATGCTCATAAATATATCAAAATGGCACCAAGTGAAAATTGCAATACATATCTAGAGATTGGAACATAAATACATAATCAAGGAGGCTCTAAATGGCCTCAGTCCTCTATAGACCACAACAACAAAAAACATACTAGCAAGACTCAAGACTACAAGTCACTATCTCATTGATCAACATGATCAACGATCAATCATCACAACTGCTAAAAGTACAAATGGCATGGGCATCCTCATAATCATCTAACTCGAACGCGGACTCCAACTCAGCCTCAAACTCATCACCATCAGGGACATTTGTGACTACACACTCTGAAGTTGCACTAGCTGTAGTAGTATGAGTACGACCGTGACGAGGAACAGAAGGTATACGACAGCGTCTACGCCTGTCTGCAGTTCCACTAGGGCCTGCCATGTCTGACACTGGAATCGGACCGTGGGGCCCTAATAGTGGATCTGCATCCATCTGAACCTGCCCTACTAACTCCGCCTCCAAATCATGGTCAACATCAAACTCTAGTGGGTGAGTCTCTGCTACCCAATCTGAAGTTGGATCAACATCATCCAACACAATAGGATTTGAATCGAGTCTTTTGTTCAACAATTGGTTGCGCCTTAGCCGGAGGTTGTACTGCACGAAGACTAGATCATTTAATCGTTTATGTTCTAAACAATTTCTCTTTTTCGTGTGAATCCTCTTAAAGACACACCAATTGCGCTCACACCCGGAAGCATTGCAAGTTTGACTCAACACTCTAATTGCAAACTTTTGCAATTGAAGACAATGGTTGCCAAATGACTCCCACCAATTTGCTGCAAAAAACATAGTTAGTCGAGTTAGTTCCTTGAAGTAATAAAATATAAAGTATATAAAATTTAAACACTTGAACTTTAAACTTTGGAAATGTTACCAGGCTCATCCACATCCCTTGCAATCTTTGCTAGGTTCTTGCCGAAGGTACCTGTGGCTCTAGTGAAACAAGTGATCTGTCGGTGTATCTCCAACTGATCACTCTCAGAAGGTACCATGCGCATAAGGCAATCAATCAAGCCATCTCTAACCTCCCCAGTCACATTTTCTCCAAGCTGCGCTCTGTAATGATACCTTAGGTTCAGGAAATACCCAGTTGTATGTATAGGGCGATGGAGTTGATTGTTCCATCTACGATCAATGATGTCCCAAATAGGCCCATACTTGGTCACTCTATCCTTGTATGTTGCCCTTATTTGCTCCTTTGCCTGATCCAAAGCCTCATAAATGTAACCCATGGCCAATTTTTCCCCATCCACTAGACGCAACACCTTAACAAGTGGCTCGCCAATTTTCACAATTTCTATTGTTTTTTTCCAAAATCTTGGATCGTTAACTTTCTTTTTGGTGTCTTTGCCATCTGGTCTGCGGGCCCACTGAGATTCATTCCATTCATCAGATGCAAACATATTCTGCAAGTTACTTGATTGGGAAGCCATAGATTGCAATATCAAGAAGTGAGGTGCAAATCTAGTGATGGCAGGCCTAAGAAGTTCTCTTGTCTCTGAGTTTTTCCTCATCAGGCTCAAAACCCATGAGTGGTTGTAGATGTACTTTGTGGTGCTTTTGGCATGCTCTATAGTGTTTTTGATCCATTCTTGTTTGCCAATGTCCTCAAGCATGAGGTCTATGCAATGTGCAGCACATGGGGTCCAAAATATGGCTTTGTGTTTCTCCTCTAACATCTTCCCAGCAAGAACATAGTTAGAGGCATTATCTGTGATGACCTGAACAACATTGCCCACCCCCACCTCCATAACAACCTCATCTAATAGCTCAAACAACAAGTTTGCATCTTTGACCCTATGAAATGCATCAACTGATCTCAAAAACATGGTTCCTTATGGGCAAGAGACAAGGAAATTTATGATAGTACGGTTCCTTCCATCACTCCATCCATCTGACATGATGGTACATCCTGTTTTGGCCCATGATACTTTGAAATCTATCAAGTATTCTTTAATGGATGCGACCTCTTTGTGCAAAAGAGATCCCCTCAAATCATATGCATACTAGGGCCTTTGAAGCCCCTACCACAAGCAATAATGGCATCCCACATAGGTTGGTAATATGGTGAGCGGGCAGCATTGAAGGGGATTTCAGCATGATACCACCATCTATATTGTTTCTTCCAATGGTCATCTAAGGTGGGTTGATATTGAGTGGGTTGAACTTGAGAAACATTGGCATTCTTAGAGCCAGAAGTGGGGGGAGGTGTGAAATAGCTTTGGATGGTATTCCTCTTTTTACTTTTAGGCAGATTCATGGTATTTTCACTTTCAAGGGGAGGAGGAACATAATGAAAGGGGTCTCTATTTCTAACACTGGTAGAATGAAGAGATGGAGAGTCCTCATAATCAAAAGTGGGGTTGGCTGCCCTCATTTGTGCTACAACCCTCTTCCTCCCTATTTCAGCATGTATAGTTTTTTCCCTAGCCTTTTCTTGTTGGTAGTCATTAAGTACTTTTTGCATCTCTTCTATAATAGGCCCAATAACATCCAATGGTGCCTCACATGATTTAACTTGGCCTCTAACACCAGCCAAGTTTTCTTTCAACCTATGAATGCCACCCCCCCCCCTTGATGCATTTTTGACAATACTTGCAATACATTAGACCTTCAATCACCTCAACATGAACCCATGTGGCATCTTTAGTTTTTGGGGCCATTGTAAATTTGTAAATGCAAACTCAAAGGCTAAATCAAATGTGGAATTTGCACAATGCAAGCAATCTGAAAATGCAAAGAAAGAACCTTGTCTTAGACTCTTACTAAGTTTCAAACTTTCAAACATTCAACAATCAAGATTCAAGATGGAAAAGAAATGAGTGGAAAATTTTCAACATACCTCTAGAGTCTAATCTAACTCCTCCAAACTTGAAGATGAACTATAGCCTCCTAGTTGAGATGCCAAATCCACCACAAACTGCCCAATACACTTGCCCAATAAGCTCCTCAATGCTGCTCCTTAATGTTGCTCTTCAAGAATCAATGTTGCTCCACAACCAAACGCTCCCAAATGCTCCCAAATGATGAATGAGAGAGGCGTGAGGCACTTAGAGGGGACTGATATGGTTATATAGGTTGTTGTTAGGGTTTAGAGGAGGTTAGGGTTTTGATTTAGTAAGAAAATTACTTTTTTGAAGTCCACGGGCGAGCATGAGGAAAACCGAATCGAACCGACCGGTTTATGACAGAACTGGCCGGTTCGGTTTTTGTCCCAGTTCGAACCGGTCACTGAGCTAACCAGTCAAACCAGTCGATTTTGGTTCCGGTTTGACAGTTTTTAAAACAAGGATTAAAATCACTAATTTTCACTCACCAAAGTGGGTAGTTAGGTAAAGTGGGTGCTCTACGTCCAAAAATGAGCACGCCCAAGGCATATGAAGCCTCCTAATACCACTTTTTATTAAAACTTCACTTTACAATTAAAAATTTCCATTTTACGAAAAAAAATTTAAATAACTGAAAAATTAAAAAAAACCTAAGGGGGACCTTAGCACATTTCCATAAAACTTTAGGAAAATGTTTAGCATGGTAATATACATTAGATACTAGGCTTAGAACCATGCTAAGGCCTAACCATGAGTATATACTCTAGTTTTGGAGAAATTGAGTAAAAAACTCGAAAATTATAAATTGCTTAGACAGCAGAATATAATTAACAGGTAAAAAAAACACTCCAGAGTAACAACTCATGTCTAAGTCGTAGGTGGCTAAGACCTTTTACAAATTTCATCATGCAACATCTCTTATTACAATTCCCCGAAGGGTATGAAAATGTCGAAAAAAATGAAAAAGGGCCATATTGGCCTACTGGACTTCGGAACTCTAAATTTTGAACAAGTCATTATTAAATCTTCAGCGGCTCATCTGCAAGTCCATCCTAGTGCAACTTGGTGGATAACAATGACCAATGGAAAGAGTTGGAATTCCAAGGTTGTTGTTTGAGGAAGCTTGAGAATTCTCTTTTATTCTCCTTCTATAGGCTCTTTCTCGATCAAAAAAGCTATGATAAAGGGTTTGGTTGGAACTCCTTGTAGAATATCCACCAATTGGGTTCCCTTCCTGTCGAGTCGCCTGAAGAGGTAACTTATGTGAATCTTTGGATCCTATTCATCAAAAGGTTTGAAGCTAAACTTCTAATAACCAGGGAATGGACTTTGTCCCCGGCAATAATGCCAAAATGTTATCACACAAACTAACACCTTTAGCTTAAAGTCCCAAAAAATAGGGTAAAAACCTTATGGAGCTTAGGAGGTTGGCCACTGTCACCTTATCAACACTCATGTACACTTTAGACTCAGTAAAGGTTCCTAGTCAAGGAGTGTATCCCTAAGTGTTAACTAGGCTCACTTCGTTTAGTAATCAATGGGAGTAAAGAGAACCTAGCAACAATGTAATGAATGATCAAAAAGGGTAAATGTGTTTGGCGGTGATGGTTGAAAGGGAGTCCAGTGCATTCTCCATTTGGGCTATGGAGTCATTTTGGCAATTTCAAGAGAGCAAGTCAAGGGCTAATATGCATCCATATGGCATGTTCTAAACTACTTGACTTGGTTCAACAATAGACTTGTTATAGCACAAGTTGTAGCTTGGGAAAAGCCCGACCCAACCACAAAAGAAAGTGCTACAACTTGGGAATCCTACACCCAATGTCACCTCGCTGTAGGTCCCGCACTTCAAGGGTGACTAGGTCACTCTAGGGAGGCGATCTCGGTGACCCTAGGGGGATTGAAATGGAGATGGAGGGAAGTGGAAATGAAGCCCCTAGAGGTCAAGTTTAAGTGGAATGAAAGGTAGGAAGAGATGCCTTGCAAGTCAAGTAATTGTCGCTCCACTGGTATAGTACTTCTTCAAATGATTGTACCTGCCCGAGACACAATAAAACACACTTTGCAATAATAGATGTTAGTTGGATCAGCAAGTTAAGCTTCGTGTCCCTAATTTGCAGCAATAGATAACAATATATATCAGCAAGTAAATGGTACTATAAGCTGCTTAATAAGTGCTAGAGATCAAGTAGAAACTACAAGAGAAAGACTAGCTAAACTCAAGATGAAAAGCCAACATTCTAGCACAAAAGATAAGGTTGTTGTAAACACTTGTCTGCAGCAAATTATATCAGCCTTATGGCTGTAACATTCAATGTATTACAGCAAGAAAATCAGCCACTGAAATCCCCTCAAACTTTGCCAAAAAGTGTGCTAGGCCAAGGAGAGTAAGTGTGCTAGGCCAAGGAGAGTAAGTGTGCAAACTTTGAGTAAAATCCAATGGTTGATAAGAAAGTTATTAAAGCAAGTAAGTTAGGGTTTATGCAGCCCTAATGGCTGAAGATGTAATTCTATAACAGCAACAAGAAGTAGTGGGAGAGAGGGAACGCCCTAGTAGGGGAAGATTCCTCTCAATTAAGCAAACCAACTTCAAGCAAGAAACATTTCAAAAGATCGAAAAAACGTGTTTCCCAAGGCAATGCTTTTATATCTCCAATGCAAAGAAGTATGACTAGTGCCTTTACTATTGGGTTAATGGAGTCAAATAAACAAAGTGCTTAGAGAAGCTATCTCCTTGGGGGTGTATGTTAATGTTTAAGCCATTATTATAGTTCTTTGCATTTCATTAGATAACAATAGAATAATACAAGATCACTGAGAAATACACAATCACAAGAGACACAGCATTTATCCTGGGAAACCCTCTAGGGGAAGAAAACCCAGCAAAACTTCCTTATTATAGATAACCAATACAATGCCAAGAGATCTCTTAAACTAATGCAGAAGATCTTCTCCCAGATATGCGCCACTCTCTCTCCTTCTTCTCTTACTGCAATTCTGAAACTTGTCTCACAAATGAGCAAGTGAGTTGTGTGTCTAAGTGAGGCGCTAGCCTTCTTATTTATACAAGACTGGCACGAGTGAAGTGTCTCTTCACTGGCAGGATCGACTTCTCCAACTGGGTGGTTATAACCACCTTTATTATGTTCCGGGGCCTCTTTGATATATTCTGGGGTTGACTTCTTCTTTTGCCTTTTACAATTACAATATGACCAATCCACAAAAGGGGATTTGGTCCTTTTAAAGTAGCCGACATGATCAATCCACAATGGGGATTGATCCAATGAATAATATATCAAATAATAATAAGAATACACTTTGCAGTTACATTATTTCAACAATGTAAGCCCTTTTACTTCCCAAGGCAAGTTTCTCTAGGCTAGGGTTTAAGCTAAGAGGGTGTATGCCCTTATACTTCTCTTAGCAAACCCTAAAATAATGAATGAGATGAAGCAATAAAATGGTGAAGACTATGGTGGGGGTGTATGCCCTTATGCTTCCCACCTAGCTCCTAGCATAACAATACTTGACTAGAATAAAATGATAGCAAAAGAGTAAAAACCATACCAAGATCAAGAGAAATGCTAAGACAATCCACCACAAGAGCTAGAAAGCATCATCCAAAGCTAGCGCTAGACTTCCATCAACCATTCACCAATGAAAAACCATAAACAAGTGCACAAGAGATGAAAAGAGCCAAGGGGACCGAAAATTTCAGACCAAGTCCTCTCACAAGAGGGAGAGTTATGTTTAAAATGAGATCTTATGATCTATATTTATACTAAATGTAGCTAACATAGTTTTTCCACAAAATAAGGAGTAAAACACAAGATTAGGGGTCAGCAACCCTAATCTTGCCCCCTTAACAAACTAATATTAAACAATTCACCTAAACTTTCACTTTTTGCACAAATTAAACCCTAATTTAGGAGGACGCCACCCCTTTAGGGAACGTTTTTCCACTTTGAGGAAGTCGTTGGTGTTGGAGAAGCATGGATAGGCCTCCAAACGCCATATGTCAAGCATCTAAGCACTCTCATCATGGTGAAGACCCTTCTCCACCTCAAACGTCAATGTGTCAAAAGAGTGGCACCTCACCACCATGCCCTAGCCCCCAAGATCATGACATCAAGCTCAAAAGTGGAACGTTTTTACCCTCCTGGGAAAATCATTTGGCAAGTAAGGGGTGGGCTAGGTTGTCCAAGTCATCATCAAGTCCATCCAAGTTGGATCTCTCTCATCTGGCATGTGGGGCCCTGGAATCCAACCTGTGGACTTGTAGCCCCATGGAAGCCCATGCTAGGCTTGTTCTCCCAAAACTGTCCACCAACTAGGTCCTGCAAAAACAAATGAACACGCCCTCCAAGGATCTCAAGTCATAACATCATGATAAGTGAATCCAATCAATAAATAATCCATCCAAGCATGTGCATCAAAGATCACTATATCAAACAATTAACAGCTCAAAGACACTATGCAACTTGTCAAGCTTAAATATGGGAGGGTTGACGAGGTGTCCTATTGGGTAGATCTTGCCCTAGGTCAAGGAGAGCTTCCAAGAGGTCCCTCTCTAAGCCATGTAAAGTGTATGAGGTGGATGGGGTCAAGACTCAATGGGCATAGGGCTCATGACATACAAGGGGTTGTAGTGTCTCATTCATGGGTGCCTTTGTAGAGGGTATGGTACCTTCGTCCGCAATGCACTTTTTCCAAGCCCATCAATTGCCTTTTATCTTTCTTTCTTTATTTTCTTTCAATATAGCATAAGGAGAGGTTGAAGGTCATTGCCCTATCATGGTGACCAGGTGGTGGGAATGTCACCCACAAACACCTTATGGAAATGAGAAGGTTGGCTCATGATGAAACCCCCTTTCTCTCATCCATGCAACTGAGAGCCATTACCCTGGTTTGGTGACCAAATGGTTACAATGTCATACCACTAAATATCCATGGACGTGATAGGTCGGCTCGTGATGAGACCTCCTATCCTTCAACTAACCTTTTAAGCATTATTTATTATATTGTGGGTCCCCTTTATTCAAAGATAAGTGTTTCATTGCTTTCTTGGGTGATCCTCGGGTAAAGCATCTGGAAGGTTTATATAAGGATTTTATCTTTTACCCAACACCAACCCCTCTGGGCCTTTAACCCCTTCTTCCCATAGAATGAGGGACAACCCCTTCTTGGGTCAATATACCCTAAAATCCTAAGAGATAAGAAAATGGAGGGGAATAATGATAGAAAGTGGTGAGTATGGTCAGGTACGGTATGATGGCTCATTAAAGGAGTTCCCAGTAGCAAACCCATCCCCAAGGAAAACCACTTACTAGGGCACAATGTCAACCACCAAGGTGAAGCAGGGAAAAAGGCATAATGTCCAAGCACATATCATGAAATCTAGAGCAATCTAAGATACAACATAATCAAATGGCTTGAATATTGAAATGATGCTCACCATAATACTGACTTGTACCTCATGGAGCAAGGCCCACTGCCTTCCAGAAGCCAGTTGGTGTGGTGGATGTCATCTGCAAACCTGTGACCATCTGTTGTGGTGAGTGGGTTTTCCATTTGTGCAAAGGGTATTGTTGGTCATGTAGTCTCTCGACACTCCATATCTGCAACCTGAGGGCCTCAAGACATCATCTCCTTAGTTATCCACAAAATGGGGATAACAAGACCTAGGGTCAACAAACAATCAAAGATGTTAATAATTGTACTCTTAAGTTTTGGTGATTAGATCTTACAAGTTTATGAGGGAGAGGGTATGTGTAGATCCACAACTCAAAGTATAATAAGGTGGCCCCTTACCCCAAGACTGTATATAGACACACCTAATTAAAAGAATGTAGAATGTGTAATGTTGTGATCTTAAAGGTAGATGACCAAAGACTATAGGATAAGAATTAACTTTACCAGTATTTGCTCCTCCATCGTAGCATGGTGTTCCCTTATGGCCTTATTTTTCCTTTGTCATTCATAAATTCTTCAAAATATAACCTCCAAATGGAACCCTAGAACATATATCCACACATAAAAACTACAATTAAACAATACCACAACTTAAATAGATAAGAGACCAAATCCTCCAAAACTTAGAGCTAACTTGCTCACAAATTCTTCCATTCATTATTGATTCCAATCCCCCACAGTCCACGGTTTGAAAAATTATTGGTGCATCTTCGGAACGAGCGTCATTAACTTGACTAAATCCCAAAATTCTTTCAACCTTTCTCCTTTGTGATAGAATCTTTGTAAGTTCAAGAAAAGGTACAGTTATATGGGACTTTGCAAAGTAAGTATCTAGATCTACGTCGATATCCACGTTTGCATCCTTTGCTTCATTTGATGTTGAACAATCACTCAAATTTCTTATTGACTGAATTGTTGGAGTTTCTTTATTTACTTTTTAGATCTATTACATTGAGCTTTCAACATCTTTGATTTCAAGTTCTTGTCTTTAGACTAGAGGTAAAGGTTACCTTGTGTTACTTAGAAGTGGATTCAACTTAGGACACTTGTCCCCAATAACTTGAAATATACAAGTGTCTCACTTTAGGGGATTGCAATGCACACTTAATTGTTGCTTGTAAACCCCAAAATTGAAATGAAAACATAGCCTCAAACAAGACTAAGTGTGACTCCATAACCCACGTAAAGGAAGGCATTGGTCTTACCCCTTTTCCTAACCATTAAAATTCAATTTTTTCCTTTTTAAGTTTTGTTTCATGCAATCTAGGGTTTTAATGGCATTAATTTACTTGATTTAGATTGCATTTCAAGTTTAGGAGCCTAAATTCTTTAGATTTCATAAAGTAAACTTGAGTATATTTTTTTTGCAAGTGATTTCCTTTTTCATGTTTGATCTTGAACGATTTGCATAGTTTCCTCTTAATTTGGCTGCTACAACATTTTAAAAGAGGATTAAATTGGATCTAACACACTTAATCCATATATCTTGAGAGGATTAAATTGGATCTAACACCATTGAGGGCTAAATCGATGCACTAAATAGGTTAACGTCTTAAGGATTAAAGCTCCCTCTTAAAACCTCTTGCTGGCTGGTATAAATCTTTGCATAAGAGGGTTTAAAAATAGATTCGGAACACATTCTTAATGCTGTAATAAATCAGATCTGAAGAGTTAAAGAGCAAGTTGTGGCTCAATTCCTTCATTTTTACTTTCTCTCGTCAACTTTCTTGCTAGTTTTTTTTATGCTACAATGACTTAAATTCTACTCATGATTCAACGCGGTATCTAAATACACAAGCAATATCTCTTCTTTAAGGCGAACTTATCCTCCAAACACTAAATCACACTTATGGTTTCGTTCAATGTTTCAATGATAACATGTTGTTGGTGAACTAATTGGGTAATCTAACTCAAACATTTTGATCCTAAAGAAAATAATTCACTTGCAATACCTTTTAATCTTTGAGGATTTAACTTGCAATACTTGGTGAATGCATTTCATGATTTTCTTGTGGTATTATCTTGGAAGTTAGTTACATTTCTGTGTTTTGAGCAAGAATTAACCCAACCCATAAACACATCTAAACTGGTTCATGTTGTGTCTTTCTCATGTGGATGATCAAACTAGAATGTGTACTATCTCTCACGGTTTATGCTGCCAATAATAGTGCTGGTTTATGAGCATTTTCATACTATTAAGATATATCATATGATAAAATCTGCAGTCTGGAATTTACTTTACAGTTTGTGGATACTATCTCATTTCATTGCTACATGGTTAACAACATTTGCTCATACATGCTCTTGAATCATTGAAGCACTCTCTTGTGACTACAATGTTGTGATCTGAATTGAACTAATCTGCAAGGCATAACAGTCACAATTGAACCTCTCATGGAATGTGTCATCTCATACTTGCTTTTCATAGTGAATGAAGTTTATCCAATGTTCATGCTTTCATATCTCTCATTAAATCTTTAAGGAATATTGCGTATAACTAAACATTTACTTGGCAAGCAATCTCTTTATGGTTCAACTCTCATACACCATTTCAACACATTAAGGGCTTTTAAATTCACATGTTCATAGGCTCTTCTTTGGTGGATTAATCAACTCAATGTTACATGAGCACAATTTCCTTAGTGCATTTTAATTTTATGGTGTATTCTTCGATTGGATCACTCTTCTAAGCAAGTCACACTCTAAGTCTCACTCTTGATAATCTTAAGACAACTTTGAATGCTTCATAACACTTTGATCACATAACTTAAGCGAATCGACTTGTTTGGATAAATCACATCAACTGAACTAATTTCATTCTCTCACGCTACAACATTTGGTTTAGTTGATCTTTTAGGGACACCCTCTAGGCTAGGACCCCATTTCCTTAGTCTAAAGTGAGGGGCAAGACCACCGAGGTGACAATGGGTAGCTTGCCTAGTAGTTGCCTCTAAGCTCCTACATTTATGGTTTAGAATTTTCCACGTAGTGAGAGTTTGAGCAGAAACAGTTACAAAGTTGAGAAATCAACTGCCTTCCATTAGGAAGAAGGTAGAGGATGTGGAGCTATTGTCCTTCAATTTGCATGGATTTGCACCATCCTAGATGCCTTTTGTCCAAGGTGTTTGTGCTCGTGATACTTCACTAGATTTTGTGAAGCTTTGAAATAACCTTGTGCAGAAAGATATCAGGTTCGAAATACATTCAGTGCAGCAAAAGGGAGTAGAAGAAGTAACCTTTGTTGGGAGGAAGAAGAGAGGAAGCAAGAGAGGTGAATTTAACAATAGGTTTGCTAAACATTATGAAAGGATAGATCCATACTAAGACCAGACAAAACTTGTGCTTCATATTTGTATTTTTGTGCTTTTGATTCAAATTTTGGATTCCTTTTCAGAAAAGTATGCAAGACAACACCTAAAGAATATTTAGAAAATGCTTAGATTCTTGCTAAGAGCTTAGAAATTTATCATAGTGATAAATCTTATCAAGCTGATGACTATTGTGAAGATGGTTCTGCAGATAAAGGGGATTATGTTTCTGATGTTGAGGTGGGTCGTTCAGAGAGAGAACATGGTGATAGAGCAACCTCGTCTTTTGATCCTGCAGAAGAAATGGTATGTGACGATGTTTCTAGTATGCCTTCTTCCACTCCTTTGTCATTGCACATAATGAGGAATCAAAAGACGTAATTGACAGTGCTGTTGAAGATCCTGAGCCCAAGGAAGATATGCTTCTTTCTTCAAGTAGTATATGTAATTTTGAACTAGAATACTTTTATGGAATCTTTGAACTTAGTGAATATGTTCTTTATATTTCAGATTCCATTGAAAGAGCAGTTGAGGAGAAACGAGAGGAGATACACCTAGTTAAAATTCAGGACTTGCATCAGCAAAAGGATTTATTGTTTTTTTCTATGATCTTGCGGCTTCAAGTAGAACCATATGCAAATATCCATGGAGAACCATCCTATGATCGTGATGAGAAGGTGCAGCGGATTGATGATGAGGCTTTTGATCGGCATGAGACTTATTTTCCCCTTTTTATGACGAGCTGGTTCAAGATGAACACCCTATTGAGACATTATAACCTGAAAATTAGGTTATGATATAATAACATTATACAATATTATGGTCAAAAGAACATCCTTTGGTTCAATCAGAAGATGATCTTTCTCACAGTTTGGTAATGTACCACAGCGCAATTTTGTTCCTAAATTTGATTCTTAGTTGAATCATTGCTTTGATATTAAATTCCATCATGATCCAGTTGCATTGAGAATGGTAGAGGTTGCTACCCCCTCAGGGGTGACAACTTTTCGATACCCTAGCAAGGATGTCGTGTTGTTGCTTGCATGAGGTGTCAACTTTTGGATACCCTATTGAGACATTATAACCTGAAAATCAGGTTATGATATAATAATATTATACATTATTTGTTAGATTTTCTTTATTTACAAAGCAGTAGAGTTACCAGTGTTCTTTTACTTCTTTAACTTTAACATCTATATATCATGTACTGAGTAATGAGAGCAGCATAAACAAGAGACAAAAGAACACAAGAGATTTATCCTGGGAAACCCCAAATGGGGGAAAAACCCAGCCAACCTTTCTTAGAGAGATTTTGTCCAAACAAGTCCAACCTTGAACCAACAGATAAACCCTAGCACAATGGCTAGTTAAAGATACAACCAGAAATACCACCCCAGCTGCAGCAACATAGGGATGATTTTAGGGGCTAAATTTCGCCCATGGGCTAATTTTCCATGGTTTTTCGCAAAAAAAGATTCGCTATTGTAAAAATGATTTGTCCAAATTCTATAGGATAAAATTATTTTACCTTAAAAATAACCAAAATTTTACAAAAACTATTTAAAATCCTTGAAATTTGAATATTTTTACAAAAATATCGCCAAACATTTATAGTTGGCATATGAAGGATTAGTAAGATTTGCCAAGGTTTCTACATTTTCAAATAAATTTCCATCCTTAAAATCATCCCTGAGCTGTGCAACAACACTATACAAGAGGAGCGCACCTCTACCAAGAGTAGCGCACAAGAGAGAGAGAGAGAGTAACCAAAAAGAATAACCAAGATCCCAAATGCTGCAATAGCTATGTCTTCCTAGCCTCATACATGCGCCTTCTTATGTAGCTACAACTGCGAATGAGTGTGTCTTCAAATGAGCAAGGCGTCACTATATTTATATTGGTCTATCAATGTACTGGTGTCGACTTCATATCTGGAATACTGGGGTCGACTTCTCATCTGGAATAATTCATTTTCCACTTTATTAATTATTTGGGCCGACTTCTTATCTGGAGGCTTCTATTTTTAACTTTAACCTTTTCCTTGTAGGACGACTTCTCTTATGGGGTATTCTTTCGTTGTTCAATGGTCTTCCTGGACTTCCAGAATCTTCTTCTCTATCTAAGAAAGGTTGTCTAGAGGAGCATTCCTCCCGCAGCTACCAAAACATTAGCACTCCCTCTTAGCTAGGGAGGTATCTTTCCATGATATCTTCATCTAGTAGTCCACTGACTACTCTGCAATCAACTAGTAGCACACAACTACTACCATTCCATCGGTAGCTCAAATCGTCCGTCACGGTCTCCAAGACAATGTTGCAATCATCCAGTAGCACACAGCTACACATACTTTCCAGTAGTACACAACCACTGTCGTAGTCTAGTAGTACACAACTACTTCCATAGTCCTCCTGATTGTGTTGTGATCAAACAGTAGCACATAGCTACTTCCAAGTGGTCGAGTAGTCTCCATGGAAATCAGCTAGTAGCACACAATTACTACAATGCCATCCAATCTACTGCTAAACCATAGCAGTACACAACTATCGCCCAGTGATACACAATCACTACCAGTGGAACGCATCCATCGTAGTAGCACACAGCTATTGTCCAAAGACACAAGGTCTCTATCCTACAATCAACTGGTAGCTACGCAAGCTACCACCATGCAGTCCAATCTGAATCTGAGGGGGAACTTCCTCTAAATGATCTAGTCTTCCTCTAAGTCAACTAACTCTCTCTGAGATCGGGCTTACTCTAAGTTTGCATGCTCCCTCTGAAGCTTGACTCCCTCTGAGTCTATATAATCTTCGGAGCCATCTTCTCCCTCTGCATCTGCTGACCTCCTCTGGAGTCTGATCTCCTATGGACTATACTAGGAGGTTGCTCCTCCCTACTGCATCCTGAGGGTTGACTCCCTCTAAACTCTGGCTCCTTCTGAGCTGGTACTTGGTGGGGCCACCTGCCTTACCACTGGTGGAGCCATCTGCTCTTCCTCGTGATATGGCTCATCAATGCCATATATCTACAAAGTATCACGGGACCATGTTGGTATCTTCCTGGTCAATGCAACAATTCTGGGTATGCCCTTCTAGCTCTACTGACTCTTCCTGATGATCTGAAGAGTGATCAACTAAACCAGAGGAATATGTACGGTCATCTTCAGAGCCTTCTGCTCCTCACAATCAATATCCATATGAGATACTCTGTACAAAGAAGGCCCGTACAAAGCCTTCTTTAATCTACAGACATGAGACTCCTTCTCATGTATCTTGTGGTTGCTCTATGTACACTTCTTCTGGCTACTGGAGCAAGTGTCTCGTCATAATCTTCTCCCTCTTGCTGGGAGAATCCTCTGGCCACAAATCAAGCTTTGTACATTTCTATGCTGCCATCTGCAGTATGCTTGATCTTGTAGATCAACTTGGAAGTCATTGTTGAGATTTGGGTACCTTGGAAAGTGGTCCCCTTGTGTTTGTGAGTCTCTAAACACAAAGGGGGAGACTATTACCCTCATTACTTTACTTTATGTTCTAATTTCACTTTGACTTAGGATTTTAAGTCAAAAGTGAAATATGTCACTTAAGTCATTAAAGTGACATTTAATTCACTTTGTGGGTGAGTTAAAGGACATAAAGAAAACTAAGGAAAGTGGGTTTCTTAAGTGAGATTTTTGGATTAAATCTCACCCATTGATTAGACATGGCTAGATTGGATCTAGGCCATTGATCTTTTAGGGTTTGGCCACATAGAGGCTAAAGGAGGGAATAGGGCAAAGATGAGATTCATTCTTCACTTGAGAGAAGAGGTGAAGGAGGAGAGCTATTGGGCGCATATCTTCATGAGGAGAAGGCGTATGCAGTCAAGGGTTTGGGAGGAGCTTTAGCTTGGAACTAGTCTACCATGGAGTATGGGCTACACCTTGGAGGAGGGCGCATACATCTAGAGAGGGGCACTATAGCTTGTGCAGGGCTTCATTTGTTCAAGGCATTGTTTCCCGGGAGGTTATGGCTACTTGGGAAAGACTTTGGGATGATTTCGTACAAGAGGAGATGAGATGCATCTCGGACTCTTCAAGACAGCAGTGGATTTTTCTGGGTGATGAGGACCTTTCTCTGTGGACTAAGAGAAAGAAGTAGACCAACAGAGGTGCTAGACAGGGTCCCAAGGGAGGGGTGAAACCACAGCAAAGTGGCAGTGGGCAAGAGAGAGACATGAGCATAGTGAGATGCTTTGCTTGTGGAGAGATGGGTCATTATGCAGGACAATGTCCCAAGAAGAAGAAGAAGAAGAAGCAGGATGATACTGTAGCGACAGCAGAGGAGGTTGAGTACACAACTCAATTTGCGAGGGAGTGTGTGTTCGACAGTGTTGTTCAGTTGGTGCACCATCCAGCGTCAGGTGGGGAGACAGAGTTGAGGAGGACCTATTGACTCAGAGTAGTGATTCAGAGGGAGATCAAACTCAGTTTTCGAGGACACCATCTTCAAGGGTGACTGGTCCACCCGGGACAGCTTCAGTTTCAGAGTTGTCGAGACATAGGTTTGGTGCAGGGGCTTCAGAGCATCAAAGATTGATGAGGAGAAGCAGCAGGGCACCACAGAGGCTTGAGCCTCACTTGGCTACGGAGACGGGCAGATCAAGTTCAGGTTCCATTTCAAGTGGAAGTCACTTGGTGAGAGGCCAAGTTGAGGATCTTGGTGAGATGTCGAGATCCAGATACTCTTGGTGAGATACCAAGAGGGGGAGACTCTTGGTGAGATGCCAAGAGAGTGACTCTTGGTGAGATGCCAAGAGTAGTGACCGTTGGCGAGATGCCAGGATGTAAAAATCCTTGGTGGGAGACCAAGGTTGAGATCTTTGGTATGATACCACGATCTAGGTGATCTTGGATAGGTGGAGATGCTCTTCCATCTATAGATCACGCAGGTTGAGCGGATATGTGTCAGAGACTACTTTTGATGATCAGGGTACAGCCATACTCACCGAGTATTTTCCAGTAGGAAACCATGTCCACTATAGGGATGAGATTGGGGGTGAATGGCACTTTCCTCGGTAAGAGGGAGTGTTGAGATTTGAGTACCTTGGAAAGTGGTCCCCTTGTGTTTGTGAGTCTCTAAACACAAAGGGGGAGACTATTACCCTCATTACTTTACTTTATGTTCTAATTTCACTTTGACTTAGGAGTTTAAGTCAAAAGTGAAATATGTCACTTAAGTCATTAAAGTGACATTTAATTCACTTTGTGGGTGAGTTAAAGGACATAAAGCAAACTAAGGAAAGTGGGTTTCCTAAGTGAGATTTTTGGATTAAATCTCACCGATTGATTAGACATGGCTAGATTGGATCTAGGCCATTGATCTTTTAGGGTTTGGCCAAAGAGAGGGTAAAGGAGGGAAAACGACAAAGATGAGATTCATTCTTCACTTGAGAGGAGAGGAGAAGGAGGAGAGCTCTTCGATGCATATCTTGAGGAGAAGGCGCATGAGGTCAAGGGTTTGGGAGGAGCTTTAGCTTGGCACTAGTCTACCATGGAGTATGGGCTACACCTTGGAGGAGGGCACATACATCTAGAGAGGGGTGCTATAGCTTGTCGAGGGGCACATTCTTGGGAGAAGAGGCGCATCAAGCTAAGGAGAAGCACTCCTTGAGGAGGTTTCTTACTTGTTGAGGAGAGGTGCACTCTATGGGAGATAGAGGGTGTATCACAAGGGAGGGCACATTCCATTGTTGAGTTTTTGCTTGAGGAGGGGGCGCACTTGAGCTTAGTGCGCACCTATCCATGGAGGGAGGCACTCTTGAGAGGAGGGTGCAAGATCAAGGGTAAGGCAAAGGAAAGGCAAGGGTTCAAACGCACAAGCAAGGTTAAAGGAAAAGCAAGAGGTCAAGGCACTAGCTAAGGAGGAGGGGCGCACCAAGGCAAAGGGCGCCTAGAGGCTAGCAGGAACATCTTCAAGGGACTCCAAGGCATCCGAGAAGGGTTGTTATTGTACCAAGTTCACTTGTATATGTTTTTCGTGTTGTACATTTTCCTTTGAGGCCTTCTATATACATCTACTCCAAACTGGTTTTCCCCGTGAGGGTTTTTCCAAGGTCATGTTGACAAAAAAACTTATGTGTCAATTGCATGCATGCTTAGAATTGTTAGATCAGCATTTTAGAGTTGTAAAGATCCGAGGAGTGTTATGTTTTTGAGTTTTATTGCATGTGCTAAGATTAGAATATCAAAACACTTGCAAGGGCACCTCAAACAACACATAACCAATAAAAATTATCAGCAGTAAGTTAGCTAATTGTTTGTTGTCCTAAAAGGCAGCAAAGGCAGTTTTGGAAGTTCAAACTTAGAGCTAAAATCTGGTCAAAGACAAATCATTTTTAGGAGCCTGATAGTACCAAAGTTCTCTTCAATCACCACTGACTTCCCTTCTGGTCTCGAAACCAAGAAAAAATCCATATCCCAGTCCTTCTGACTGGTTGCCTCCTCTGTCATTGTAGCAAAGTCTACTGAAACAAGGGAATCCTCCCAGGAGGTCTCATATCTCCTTGAAGCCTTTGATGCTTCGATCTAGCCTCCTCAACTCATGGCACCTGTCTGTCAATCCGGGAAGATGTCTCTCTCTCCCACTTGAATTTGAGGGGGAACTTCCTTTCAATGATCTAGTCTTCCTCTAAGTCAACTAACTCTCTCTGAGATCAGACTTACTCTAAGTCTGCATGCTCCCTCTGAAGGTTGGCTCCCTCTAAGTCTATATAATCTCTGGAGCCATCTGCTCCCTCTACATCTGCTAACCTCCTCTGGAGTATGATCTCCTATGGATTGTATTGGGAGGCCATTCTTCCCTACTGGATCCTGAGGGTTGACTCCCTCTAAATTGTGGCTCCTTCTGAGCTAATATTTGGTGGGGTCACTTGCCTCACCACTGGTTGAGCCATCTACTCCTCATCGTGATATGGCTCATCAATGCCATATATCTACAAAGTATCACGGGACCATGTTGGTCTCTTCCTGGTCACTACAACGATTTTGGGTAGGCCCTTCTAGCTTTATTGACTCTTCCTGATGATCTGAAGAGTGATCAACTAAACTAGAGGAATCTATACAGTCATCTTCGGAGCCTTCTTCTCCTCAAAATCAATCTCCATATGAGATACTTTGTATCCCGCAAAAGTACCCTTCTTGCTAGAAGGTTCTGACTTCGTCCTCTTTTCCTTTGTTACATGGATGTGTACGGTCATGTACACAACTCTATGTTTGGATAGTCTACTCCATGTCTCGGCTAGAGACCATCTAATCTGTTGCCTCCTACAACCATCATTATAGCTCCTTCTCAGAGCTATCACCTGTGATCTACCCGGAACAAGAGACAAGAACAACAACATCTCCTTGGTAACCTCCATGGAATTCCAGATGCCGCAAATAGCTATCTATTAGCATCTATTAGCATCTATTAGCTATCTTGAGGTTGCCATGGAGATAGTTGCGTCTTCCTAGCCTCACACCTGCGTCTTCTTATATAGTTGTTGGAGATAGCTATCTTTGTTAGCTATATGTTAGCATCTGTTAGCATCTACAGCTGGTAACCCTATGTAATGTCCCGTTTTTCCTAGGCAGTCGGGATTCTGTGATGGTTTATACAGTTTCCCATAAACCATTAGACGGACGAGTTAGGGAAACGATATTGGTAAAGTCACTTTCGAATTATAAAGTGAAAACTTAGGAAAAGTGAGTTTATTATTAATAAACCCCTCTTTGAGGGTATTTCTCTCGAATTAATAATTAAATGAATATTTTAACGGAGAAAAGGACAAGTGAATGAATAAAAGGACGATTGAAGGGGGAAAAAGGAATTATTGACGATTCATTTGACAATTGGGTTTTGGGAGAAGAGCTCGGTGAGCAAACAAGGGTTTCAGCTGGAAACCCATTCAGCACTCGGATTCGGCAGTGAAACTATCTGCCCTAGCCGTGGAATCTCGGATTCGGCAGTGAAACTATCTGCCCTAGCCGTGAGATTGGAGAAGTCATCTTGGCTTCTCATTTGCAGATATTGGCAGTGTGATTTGGAGATCTTCATTGAAGAAAGAATTATGTTTGCAGATTTGGTAAGGAGTGGCATTTTCTCTTTGGCACGAGTTGATAGTTTGAGGCGTTCCTTGGGCTGGGCGCATCCATCTTTGTCTTGCTGCATGTGGACCATTGGAATTGAGTCGAGCTTCAGTTTTGAGAGGAGTCGATTTGGACCTGAGGAGGTCGAGCTGAGTTGTGGGGCTGCGTTTCTTGAGTTTGCGGTCGAATCCTTTCATTTGGAGGCTATATTTCAGAGAGCACAGGTCGAGTTGTAGAGAATGGACGATTTCTTGACTATGAATGGCTAAGTTTGCTAAAGGGGTCGAAACATCTCATTGCTGGGCAGAGTCCCGTGCTGTTTGGGGTCGAATTTCAAGTGTTGAGCCAAGTTAATCACTGCTGGGCGAGTTCACTCTTGCCGGGGTTGTCTATCCTCTGGGTGGGCCGTGTTTAGCAGCTGGGAGGACTGTTTATCTTGCCTGGAGGTCGTGGGCCTGTAGTGGCTTCTCTTATTGCTGGCAGATTGGAAGGGATTGGTATCATTTCATGGCAGCTCGTGACTGGAGGTTCTAAGTTTGTACAGCAGTCTTATTACTCATCTTCGAGAGGTGGATCTCGTGATTGGGGGGGGGTCGATTTGATGACCAAGCATGCTGGCCGATTTCTTTAATTTCTGGGTATTATTACGTTGTAGTTGCTCAGTTTTGATTGAAGGGGACACATGATCTGATTGCTGGGCGTGTGCATCACTTGGAGGCCGAGTGGACTGTCAAAAGGGGCACAAGGGACTGCCAAGGAACGACATATCCTGGGTTGTTCGAATTGCAGTTGTCCACATATCATTTTCACATAAATTGCAAGTCGTGGGGGACTGCTTCCTGGGGTCTAGCGCTTGCATACATTCCAACAAGGTTCAGATCTGATTTGTTGTTGCTATGTGTGGTTCGATTTATTGTTGTTGAGGGCATAAACTAAGGGAGCTTCCATCTATCACACATTCTTCATGTCTTGAGGTAGCTGCATATAAATGTTGGGACCAAGCCACTTCATTAACAGTCATATTGTCATCTGTGGGGATCGCTGCGTCAGTTCCCAACTTCATAAATTATATATCAGCTCTGCCAAGGCAGCCTATTAAGTGAATCAGGTTCCTTTCTATGTTTTCATTCTTTGTTGAAATCTTTGTATGAATGTTACCTTGGCCGATGTTATCTGAATAAATAAATACATTTGGCATCCTTATTATTTATATCAGTTCGAATGACTATTGCATGAGCAAAAAGAAAACAGTGCTACAAACTTAAACCACATTGTCTCTTAAACAAATTCAACAAGAAACTACGCAATATTCCAACGCAGAATATTTCACCCTATGATAACGCTGATAGGGTTAGCATTGTCTCCATGGTAACCTCCATTGTGTATCTCCATGGTAACTAATTGTGTGACATTTGCTCCTGTTTCCCAAATACACTTACATTTGTACGATTATTGATCTTATAACATCCATGGGTTGGAGACTACATCTGATGGATATAAATCCAAGCCTTTCTCAATGGTGAGATTGAGGAAGAAGTTTACATCGAGCAGCCAGATGGATTCGTGACACATGAGAAGGAGTCTCATGTATGCAGGTTGAAGAAAGCCCTGTATTGACTCATGTAGGCACATCGTGCTTGGTATGAGATACTTGATGAGTTTGGGCTTCAACAAGAGTGTTGTTGGTCCCAACCTATCCTATCACATTGTTGGTGACGAGTGCCTAATTTTGGTCCTATATGTGATGACTTATTCCTCACCGATTCAGAAATCCTTATTGATGAATGCAAGCGTGCATTGGCTTCTGAATTTGAGATGAAGGACCTTGGTATGATGCACTACTTCTTGGACTAGAAGTATGGTAGAGGACTGATGAGATTTTCCTGAGTCAAGGAAAATATACAATAAAGATATTCGAGATGATGGACTGCAAATCCATGCCTACACTGATGGTGATGAATCTGAAGAAAATGAACGAGGCTTCTACTGATTCAGGCAAGATTGATCCACATCCTGACAGACAGTTGATTGGATCATTGATGTATCTAGTTAAAACACCAAACCTGATATATGCTATGCATCCAGTTCATGAGCCAGCCGAGACAGACACACTGGGTAGCAGCAAAGCATGTGTTGAGATATCTACAAGGCACGATTGGTTATGGCATGAGATATGCCTCCGATGTAGACATGAGATTGCAGGGATATGCCGATACAGATTGGGCAGGGAGCGCAGTGGACCGGAAGTGTACCTCTGGTTGTTGCTTCACTTTGGGATCTGCCATGGTTTCCTAAGTGCAGCAGGAAACAGATCTTTGTGGCTTTGAGTACCGCAAAAGCAGAGTATATTGCATTGTGTGTGGCAGTTTGCGAAGCAGTGAAGCTTTGCAAGCTCCTTGCAGACTTATTTGGACATGAGATAGATTCCACTATTATCCATTGCGATAACCAGAGCCGTGAGAAGCTCTCTGAGAATCCTGTGTTTCATGATGAATCGAAACACATTGAGATTAAATACCATTATATCAGAGATATGGTGCAGAGGAAAGTCGTACACGTGCAGTAACTTTCTACACACAAGCAGGTTGCAGATGTCTTCACCAAACCGCTTGCCAGGACGAAGTTCAAGTACATCCATGAGAGACTTGGCCTGGTGGAGAATGCCTCCCTAGCTGAGAGGGAGTGTTGATGATTGCAGCGTCGTGTGACATTCTCCAAGTCGTTCTCCTCTAGACTGAGTTGAGACGATCTGTGAGAGAGCCCATGTGTTGGGTGTGCCCATGTGATCGGTGTGCATCAAACTCTGGACTAAGTTGTTATGACGTGTGGTCTCTTGCTTTGTACTCCTCTGGACTGAGTTGAGTCAGCTTGAGATGGTCTCTTGCCTTGTACTCCTATGGACTCAATTGAGTCGGCTTGAGATGGTACTCCAGAGGATTCTCCTATGGACTCAGTTAAGATAGAGATCTGTTGAGTATGACGTCCCTGTGGTTGAACACAGGTGGACGTGTCCCTAGTGGCTGAGCACTAGTGGATGTGTGAGATCCTTGCTATATTGTCTAAGAGTAAGATTTGCTTGTCGGCCCTAATGTTCCAATAGACACATCATTTGATGTGATAGGTTTTGTATAAATAAAGAGTGAATCCCCATTGTGGATTACACTCACTTGTCATCCCATGATTTCAGAAGTTGTGGTCTGAAATTATGAGGACTGCAATTCGCACTTCTCTAAGAGTTAGTTTTCTCAGTCATAGCAGCACCCTATTGTGTGATAGGTTTGGTGGTGGAATGGTGGATCTTCTCTTGAGAATATAGCAAAGAATTGCTAGGTTTTTCCCTTGTTTAAGAAGGGTTTTCCCAGGATACTTCTTGTGTTCTTTTGTGCATGGTTATTCTTCTTGTGATCTTGGGTTACTGCAGCTTGTGTATTGTTGCTGCAGTAGTTATGGTTCAGCTAATGATAAAATGAAATAAACACATGTGCATGAGCTAAACCATAAAATTTAACACTAACATCTCATGAAAGCCATGCTTTAGATAATAAAGGCCATAGACACTCTTTTCATTGGAGGAATACCCATAGTTACAATATCAAATGCTACCTGCTCTCTCCTTTAAAAAGCCTGCATCAAAATCTTCAGAATCTTTTCCAATTGGATAATAAACTTAATATTCCATAGTGCTTATGTAAAATTGTAAATATTATAATAACTGAGAAAATGCTGAAAGAAGAGATCATATTATAAAGACGTAAGTAACTCAGAACTTACAGCTGCAGGAGAGGCATATGTGCGATGATCCTCAAAATGAATTCTAAGTGATGTCATATTGATGACAGGCAACTTCAGTTTAAGCATTTCATCTTTCTTACCGACACTCTACAGTACCAATAAACAGAAGGGAATACAAATTAAATTACATTGAAAATAGCTTTACCAAGATGAAAAGACAGCAATTAGCCACAGTACATAAGCAAACTACCTGAAAAACACGCAGGAAATCTCCCAGAAACATTTCTTGAGTTACTGCTGATTGATGACTACATGCAAGTAATCTCATTAAATGCTGAATAGCCAGGTCTGACTTTCCGAGAACAGCATACCACCTGCCATATGTCGAAATCATGAAAACATGAAAATGCTTTCCAACAAAGCTCAAAGAACAAGAAAGAAAGATTGATCATTGAACCATACAATTTAGAGATGCTTACCTTCCGAGATTAAAATGAACATGGTCTCTGATATAGTTCCATCCATCACCTTCAAATACAGGAAGAACACTCATATATGCCCTAATGGCATGTTTCCGCTGTTACATAAATGGAATAAACACAAGGAGATGATCATTGTCTCAAATCCTGGTGATTGTTGCACCTATTACATAGAAAAAAGATGACTAGCAATTATGTTAATCATGTAAAAGACACCTGTCCACATATGGTGTAGCGATTTCCAGCAAGGACAAGATGGAATCCAAATTTCCTGAGCATCGGTGGATTTGCACGCAGATAGCAATAGGCTGCCTGCTCTAGCAATATACCTGCACGCAAACTTGGTTCCTGTAAACATAAGTTAGAACAGGCCACTCTCGAGTCTCCAGTCATGAAATATTGTTCACATCCACTTTTATTCCTTCAGAAAGGTTATCTCCATGTACCTCACTAGAGATACGGAAATAAACATTTGCAGCCTCCTTGAATTGTCGCCTTGCCTTGTGCAATTCTGACCACCAAAGTGCACATCTTGTGGCATATCTCTGACCAGAGGCACCTATTTTCTGCATTTAATCTTACTTATCAACATCAGCTACTCATTGCTTGAAAGATAAATCAAAAGACAATGAAACCAAAGGCATCCTAGATTAGAGACTATGTACCATGAAGAAGATAAAAGGCATTCAAACAAATATACACTTCCAGTTTGATTCAGCGTCATTCCATACTATAACTAGGTTAAATCTCTCTCACTCATTTTAAATGGACTTCTATAATTGCAGGTTTAAATCCTATTTGTCTTCTATAGCTGTTCAATGAAGAAATGTTATAAAATTCTCATATGTGTCAAACAAAAAAGGATTAACCATACAGAAAAGAAAGAAGCCATAATAAAGAGTCAAGACTCAAGACTCAAGACAAAGTACTAAGTTCTAGAATCTAGAGACTACTTCTAAATAGGAAACGAAAAAAGAGATCTAGTATATAGTAGCAAGTACTAAGTACTATTCTCTAAATTTTCCTCTTGCCTCGAGAAACTTCTAGTTTCTTATCCCGTGATCTTTGAAGAGAAGTAGGAACAGGTGGAAGTGACTGTGGAACACGACCAGCAGTTGAAAGGCTGCCACGTGACAATGGACGCTGTGAAGATAAAGGTAAAATTGTTGAATTTGGAGCACCGCTAGTGGATGGGGGTGGCATGTCTCCTCTAGGAATATGATCACCATCACGATCACCCAAAAGTTCCTCTTCCTTCTTCTCGCATTCATAAGGTTTTTCATGTATCTTGCCTAAAAAAGGTTTTGGGACAAACTATGTCAGTGTAGACAGAACTTCTAGAATTAGATGAAGGGAAGTTGATTCTTGAGCCGAAGAAAGTTATAGATAGGCGTTCTATATTTCTGCAGAATAGAACCATTATGAAGTACCTAATCAAATGGAAGAATGTGCCTCTAAAAGAAGCTATATGGGAAAATGAGCAGTTCATGAAGAAATACCCTCAATTACAAGCTTTGAGGGAAAAGCTTTTTTTAAAAGAGAGAAGAGCTATGTTAAGGCCCCTAAGGCCCTATGCTAAGGCCCTAAAACTCATTTATTATGAGCATATTAGTTGGGAATAGGTCAGCTTAGTTGTAGGTTACATCATGCTCACTTTATCTCTTATTTATAATAAAGGAGAATCATTTGTATAAGCATCTCATCTTGTCTTCTGAATTGGATATATTGTAAAAGGAGGTTTCCCCCTCAAAGTGGATTGTATTCATTGACATTTTATCATTTTCAAGGTGCTTGGTTCATAACAAACAGATTAATAGTTAATATGTAATATGTAATATATTAATTAACATGTAATCTATTAATTAATATATTTGTAATATATCCCCGGATGGGGTGATAATGCAGCCCAGGTGTCAAACGAACGGGACCGATGACGGACATCATGGCACCAACCATGTGACATGCGCGTGCTCTTCCCTCCCTCCTGCTCGATGCATTTAACGCAGCACAATGACAACCAAAGCGCCATTACTCCTAGTGCGCCCTGCTCTGGCTTCTCGTCCCCTCGATAGATCAGTGTTTACTCTGCTCGTGTGTGTCCTCCTCTACCCGCGATATTTGCACCATGAACCTCACCAGACTTGCTCGCAGCTCCATTCGCTTTTGGCCGAGTCCTCCAGTAGACTGTGCTCTCCCCTGCTGCTCCTTGGCTTCCTTAACATTCTTCCTGTACTTGCTTGGCCTCGCTGCGCCTCAGTCATGCCAAGACAGCGAGGCAAATCCAAACGCGGCTTGGCTTGGCAACCAAAACGACCGATTTTGGCAATTAGACCCATGCCTGCCCCTACACTCTCTCACAATTCATCGACCTCCTCGCCAACCTCCTCGACGTAGTCTGGCCATAGCCCCAACGATCTTTCACCCCTCTCTTCATCCTTTGCATGTAGGATCGAATGGTTCGATCTCCAGGGAAATTCTCTAGGTTTTAACCCAAGGCCAATTTTCGACTTGGCCTCCTCTTCGCAGCCAACTCCAGTTGTTCCTCCCAATTCTCCTGCGAACTCGGCGCATGAGCCTTCGCCAGTCCATTCACCCCCGGTACAAGCTCCAAGTGAAGGTTTCTGCGCCAGCCATGGACATCAACAAGAGAAGCCTCACTCCTGCTCAGACTGTGCCTCCTGCACAAAGATACAAGAAGGCCTTGCAACTCTGCAAGGCCTAGTGTTCGAATTACGAAAGGATCTGGACGACTTGCGATTTCATTTGGAAGTCATGGACGGGAAGGGGGTACAATTCCTGCAGATGCTTTCAGCCCTGCATGGAACATGCCACCCCTCAGATACGGAACCAAATGCACCAGGGAACAACCCGTCGATACTGGTACCAGCCATGCACAGGCATCCGAAGGAGGAAGCAGCACCAGCCACAGCTCCAATGCTCAAGGCCACCTCCTGGGACGCGTGGCCACGCTACAAGCCTACCACTTGAACTACACAGGTGTTTCTTTGCATGGTCAGTTGGATGTTTGGATTACATTTTGCCACTTGGCACTTTTAGTTATTTTCTGTATGGTTTGAATTATGTCAATCTTAGCGTGAACAGTAAATTGGTTTCCCCCATGGGGCGATGTTACTGCGGTGGTTAGACATTGTCTTATGACTGGTAATTTGATACATTGGTTCCAAACCTAGCAGGCTGGCTGAATTGGTTTCCCCATGGGGCAATTCAGTAATTACAGTCTGGTTAAACTGATGATGCTGTAATTTTTTATTGTGAAAGGCTTTTTATACAATCTTACTTACAAAAACATATATATATATATATATATATATATATATATATATATATATATATATATATATATATATATATATATTTGTAATATATAATACTTATATAAAATAATTATTAAATTAATAAACTTAGAATTAACGTATTAGATGAATAGATTAATAATTAATGTTAATCTATTAAACCCAACATTAATAGATTAATAAATTAATTTTTAAAATGTTAAAATTTATAGATTAATAATTAATATATTAGATTAATAAAAGAAAACCCTTGTCTCCCTGCACGAAACTGATGGTCAGTTTGGGGGATTTGATAACAAGACTGAAAACACCCCGCGCGCACCATGAGCCGGTGGATTGGAGAGCCCCCACAACTATTGCATGTAAACATAGATTAATAAACTAAGATTAATTTATTAACATAAACATTGGGGGGCAAAACATACAGATTATAGCGCATCGACATTTCAAATTCATGTGTTAACCGAGTAACAGTGCCACAAGGTTTACTCAACCAAACGCTCGATCGATCATTACCTGGAAGTTTCAACATGAAGAAAGTGACGCTTTACCAATAGAAAGAGTGAAAGTTGGATCCAATCCTGCGTTCTTGTCTTCCATCAATACATTTTTACATCCGAGCAGCATAGACTCTTTCTGTTTAGTATCAAAATCTGTCTGGAGGGCATTTCAAAATCGCACGCTAACCGATTAACAGTGCCATGGAGCGGATCCTAGGCAGATCTGGATCCGAATCCGTATCCGATCCGATGATCCGCAGATCCAATCCCCCAGCCCTGCAGATCTGCTAACATAGATACCAATGCATAGGAAAACATGCCCTTTTAGCATATGCCCAGTCAACCACAAGTGATGAAAACATGATTGCATCATTGTTATTCCCAATGACCTAAATAGAATTACTGTCAAAAATTTTATGCAGAACAGAAGGAAGCATATTCCTGTTAATGTTTATGCCATTATTATAGTTCTTTGCATTTCATAAGATAAGAGCATAATAAGAACAAGATCACTGAGAAATACACATCCACAATAAACACATCATTTATCCTGGGAAACCCTCTAGGGGAAGAAAACCCAGCAAAACTTCCTTATCATAAATAGCTTATCAAATGTTCAAGAGATAACTCAACCAATACAGAAAATCCTCC
>JZKD02S0248152.1:587710-598542 GCA_000966675.3 Picea glauca
AAGTACAAATAGACATAAAGGACTAGGACAAAGTGCCAAATGACTTTCCCACATGTGCTAAGGAAGGAAAACACATGGGGAACACCTCCCAAGGTACACAAATCAACATTTACTACTCCCCACCTTTGTCCTAAAGGGATGGCAATCATTCATAGTCTCTTTAAGATAACAAAATAGGACCCTCCAAGCCCAAGTCACTCTCTTAAGGATATTATCAGGTTGGCATCCACACTTCCATAGTGGTTAAAAGAGATGTTGGCACTTCCTCTGCTTTGAGCGTCAGCCGGGATCTCTCTACCAATGACTCAATCAACTTCTTTTGCTACAAGGATGTTTTTCCTTATAAAGTACTTTATTACTCCATGGTCTAGGGTTTACCCATTTAGAGTCACTCTAGGCACTCTTTCATTAATATACTTCGTTTCATTCACCCAAAACCATCTTCTTTCTTTGACAATAACAAGAGTGTTTTTCAATTTACCCATAACCAGAGGGATTTTCAAGTTACCCCTTACCAGTCTTCTAAGAATTCATCTCAAAGCCAAATGCGATTCATTTCCCTACACCAAGACATCTTGGTAATCACTCGCAATGCTCGTCAGTCCTCTACAACATAAGCCTAGATACATTATGTATCTTCAATTTTCTTGCTTCAAGAACAATGTTTTTGCCTCATGCCATCTACACCAATCCTGTCATAGCCCAAGATGTTTTGCTTTATGCCCTATAGCCAAACCTACTACAGCCTAACAACAACACAAAACAAGGAAGGCAACACAACTTTCAACTTTGTAAGAATCCACATTTACTATGGTTCCTATGCCCACAACTCGATTAGATCTTACAGTCCAACGGATATAGATTCATCTCCAAACTCCAACAAACAACTTTCACTTGTCCATTGCACCTAGGTGACTTCAAAGAAAACACATCTTGCTCTTAGGAGGCAACTTCAATCTTTTTGTTTTTCTTCCTTTTCTTGAATTCTAGGGGTACACAGACTATCTAGTCTCACTTCACACATATTAAAATATAGTTTGTCTTATGTTGGGCAAGGCAATTACAACCTAGACAAATAATCACAATTGAGTTGGTACTAAACCCAATTTTACATTAACTAAACTTCAACAACTAGACGAATGCTTATTGTGACCAAAACACAAATCACAACACTTCTTATCCTAAAAAAGTGGGAACCCAAACCCTTCTTAGTCCTTGACCTCCTCCCCACCACTTCTAGGATGTGAACCTGAACTTCATTTATTTTTCTACTAGACTTCGGCAAATCAAGTTGCCCTCCTCGCCTCTACTCCGCCTTTCATATCCTCCTAACCTAAAAAGGAAATCCCTTCCTTTTGTCTCTCTCCTCTTTCCAGAAGCAGATTGATATGTAACCATCCATCACCAAGCTTCCTAGTTCTTCATTGGAGCGAATCACCATATCTTTTGACTTCCTAACCCCTTACCTTGTTGACACTTCTTTTTCCACTATCACAACATCATAACAAAAATGTAACTAGCAAACAAAAATAACAAAACATCTGCTCCTTCAACATAATTGATTATGTGCCATGTAAAGTCACATGCACACAATGTTGGTAAAACCACTAAACATTTTGTGTCTTCAATCCTCACGCACTCTACCCTAGCTTGGTTGTTGTCACAAACAAAACTAGGATCCTCCCCTACCAATCTCCAAGTGTTGTCACATGTGAGCACCAAATTTTTAATTACAAATCTGGCTACATTGCCAAAAGGTTGATAGTGCAATCTGCCAAAGTTACGAGTTTCGAATGACAATGAGATAAACTTGTGCATGAAAAAATTACGGAAAAGATAGGGAAAAAATAATCACAACATCATTCACAAAACACAAGAATTATCATGGAGCTCTTAATCAAGTCATGGTCTAGACTCTGTTTACATAAATATGTACACATAATCAACAAAGATGGAGGTGATGCATGATATACAATAAGAAAACACACCCACTCGTGATAATAACTCAAATCAAGATGGGGACCTCTTTATACACATAGAGGATCACTACAAGATGGTTAGAGAACAATTGTACACCTAACTAATTTGGACTTCTTGATGACATTTTCTTAATTACCTCGTGACTTGATGATGGCTTCTTAATCACCCACTTTATAAAGTATCAATCTACAATATCACATAATAATAACAATAATAGTAAGACTTTGATCGACCATGTGTCATTGAAGACATATGATGAAGCGACCAACTTGGCCCTGATATAAAAAGATGAGTTACTATCTTGAATAGATTTATATAAATATCAACAGAGCTTTGTTTTTACGAGGTGAGACTCCACGATGTAGGTTTTAATTACATTTTAATGCAAATGTCCATTCTCAAGAGCCAAAACAATGTCTGAAAAAAAGGCTTCTATATATTCCTAAAGAGTAAACCAGGGCATCATGGATTTTGAGCTCAATCAAAAGCTTCCTAAAGATTTATGTAAATTGACTACACAAAAATATAAATAACATACATTATACAGCATGCAATGCTGATAAAGATGTTAACATACACAATGTAGGAGCATTTTCATACCCTAATCTTCAGGCAATATTTATGCAATTTTTACAAAACTAAAGTACCTGGACACCAGCATAACGCTTCCAAGCCTTGTCAATCTTGTAGTCACTGGATAACAATCGATAATTTGAAAGAGCAAGTTCATAATCACGCAACATGAAGGCATAGTCTCCCAATATTCTGATCTGAGACTCTATCGAACTAAATGTGTAGCTTCACATAGAAAAACGGATAACAAAACAATTTAGATACAACATAAAGTCATAGCTTCAATATCTTGAAATCAGGGAAAAATCATGTCAGGAATTATTGTAAGACTCAAAAACACAGTGTAATCCACTATTTTATACGTGGGCCCATTTGAAACATCAGCAGTATCATCCTTCCCCTTATGCCACCAAAGGTTTTTAAACTGATTTTTCAACCCCTTCCTTGTTGCTGAAACCTATCCAAATGGAACAGAAACAATAACAAATCAGACAAACGGCCCTGATATTACTTAGCCTTAATAGACAAGACTATAAATTTCAAATAAAAGGTAAATCCCACACCACAGGTTGTAAATTCATTTTTTAATGCCTATTAATGCTTTGGAAAAAAAAAGTTATACCTGTTGATTCAAGGAGCGTATTTTCTGCTCCATGTATGGGATAATATTCTTTACAGAAAAATCTTGCATGAATTCATTAATCTGGAAAAAAAATGACAACAATCATAAATGTTCAACTAGAGAGATTTATATACATTAGCTAACAGATTTTAAATTTTCTTTTGATGTATTAAAAAGTGATGGAAGATATTTCCCACATAAGCATCTGAAAGTTTTCTTTGAACATAGCAACCCGAATACTATTAGACAAATATTGAAAATAGCACATACAGGGAAACATACCATTGTTCTACCTTAAAGAAACAACAAGAAAAGCACACACATAATGCATAGACATGAAATTTATTTTCATAATTTAAAATTTAATTGAAATACAATTATTCCCCAAACAAGGCACAAGATAACAGCTAAAATAGCTCAACTTCAATAGTCTTTTTGTCTTGAGATTCTCTTTGTAGATGTGGATATAATGTGCTACTCATTCATAAAAATGTTGAAACGTCAAAACTGGATAATATATATTGGTTAATTAATGCCCACTAGTTGACAAAAGTAGCCAATGAAACAGAAATACAGCATATCCAACAGCTTGAAGCTGCAGAGTGAAGAGAGCCCCATGCCCATCTATATAACAATTCAGTAAACAAAGTTAAAAACAAAACACGCATTATGAAACCTAAAAACATTGTCGGAACTAGGTCTAAAGATGACATCCCAAGGAGCCCATAGAACAGAAATACTTCATGAGACAAAATTCTTTAGGAGAAAAGTGTACTCCAAATCCTTGAGGTTAGACATCAATCCAAAGTTCCAGCCACTAGATTATTGTCTCTCTTGGTGGGGACTAACAGTAGTGACAATCTCTATCATGCTAAGAATCTAGTCTCTCAATAAACAGGTAGAAAGAAATTCCACAAAACAATTTTGAAAGTACACATAAATTTTATGAAATATGTTTTAGAAGTATAGAAAATAAGAAGAGTACACTTTTCCTAAAGAAATTCTTTAGGAGAAAAGTGTACTCCAAATCCTTGAGGTTAGACATCAATCCAAAGGTCCAGCCACTAGATTATTGTCTCTCTTGGTGGGGACTAACAGTAGTGACAATCTCTATCATGCTAAGAATCTAGTCTCTCAATAAACAGGTAGAAAGAAATTCCACAAAACAATTTTGAAAGTACACATAAATTTTATGAAATATGTTTTAGAAGTATAGAAAATAAGAAGAGTACACTTTTCTCCTAAAGAAATTCTTTAGGAGAAAAGTGTACTCCAAATCCTTGAGGTTAGACATCAATCCAAAGGTCCAGCCACTAGATTATTGTCTCTCTTGGTGGGGACTAACAGTAGTGACAATCTCTATCATGCTAAGAATCTAGTCTCTCAATAAACAGGTAGAAAGAAATTCCACAAAACAATTTTGAAAGTACACATAAATTTTATGAAATATGTTTTACAAGTATAGAAAATAAGAAGAGTCTTTAAAAGCCGATGCCAAGTCTATTTTATAACACATGACCATAAATATGACACTTGTCACCAAAAAATCTATACACAGCCTGACGGACCCTTGGACTGGAGCTTCTTTATGGAAATTATTTTATCACAAAGGCAAAGACCTCTGATCTGAATAGTGAAGGAAGGTAGCAAGGCACCCTCCATAATCACAGTATAGACAATGATATCTCTCTCAAGTCTCATAATATATGGGACATCTGAAGATGAAGTGCTCCTCAATCTCTATCTCCTATAGATGGAACAACTGATAAATTCTCTCCATATGTGGGATGTGGTGATCCAACTCAACCCTAGAGAGAACAAAGCCTCAACTAGCCAAGTGGAAACCTGAGGCCATTTGGCCAATGACATTGAATGTGATTTGGGGGAACAATGACACCATCCCTCAATGCTAAGAAAATGCTCGTAATAGAAGGCCATCTTAGGGCCAAGAGCCTTGGTGGGGGCAAGCGGGATCCAAGTGACATGAACATACTATCAATACATGTCTACCCTGACTGCCCTGTTTATCTCTCCCTTATAGGAAGGAGGACAGGCATCCAGAGAATACCTAAAAGGCAAGAGGTGCTCAAGAGAAATGTTGATGGAAAGGAGGACCAAAGAATCCTATGACAACCGGCACTGCATCCACCCTACAAGGTCTATGGAGGCAACATCTTCTAAAAAACAAAGGGATAAATAAGGATTTCTACCCTATCCTATAGCTGAATCACCTAAGGTGTCTATCCTATGAAGAAAAAAAACAAGCCTGAAAATACTCTCAAGGTGCAAGGGGTGGTCGGCAAACTTGGTTAGGACAATGTCTTGCAGGACATGCTGTAACAAACCAAAGTTCAAACAGTCATTAGGAGGAACAATATTACCTCAAAGAGACAAACCCATATATCCAGATGGATAAGATAATAAATGTTGATATAAATTGATATGAGATCATGTTTACAATTCACAATGTAATCTCTTATACAATACTGAAAAAGTCGTGCTAAAATGTTGTGACTTTTAGGTGTCCCGATTAATAATATCATTACATAACTAGGTTCATTACATGCTATCCCTTCTCTAGATGCTTCATCCTCGAAGCAGGATTAACCATAGATGACAGAGATCCACCTCAACTACAACTCAATAATAGAACATACTCTTCATCTGGTACACGAAGGCTTATGTTCATCATAAAGATCGGCAAATTTATTCCTCGAGCAATTACAAGAACGTCTTGCAACAAGGATTCCTTTAAAAAAAAAACAAAAGCATTTCAAGAGTCCACAAAGTAACAAATGACTTAGAATGATCATTGTCTAGCCTCCTCATTAATAGCACGAAGTGTAAAGATGTTGTCCATCATCTAGTAATCTCTCCTTGGCTCTAGATTTGTTTCTCTCCAAGTGCTCTAAAAGCCACATGTTCAAGAGCGTAGCATGAAGCTTGGCAGAGGTAGGCCCAATCATAATAGTATTATAGTTATTTCAATCACAGTTGTTCCTTGATTTAAAAATAAGGTGGATGATATGATGTGACCACAGAGAGGGGAGGCAACTACAAACTACATCATTAACGAGATCAACAAGAAATAATGCAAGATGCTTGAGAAATTTCACATGAAGAATGTCTTCATTCAATGCTCTGTTGGTGCTCAAAGTCTAGATAGCTCTCTTAATGTCTCCTAGGGTAAACAAGTGAAAGTAGGTGGGGAGAGACAGAACAAGGACTGAGGGTTGCCCAACAAGTCATAGAGGGAAATGGCATTTGAAAGCCATGAGCAGTAATTAATATTTGACAAAAGAGTCGCTTTGTCAGGGAGGAGGGTACACTAAAATGTCTTAGGGGGAAGTGCGGAGGACTAAAAGAAATTCACATCTCTTAGCAAGAAAGTCTTGGTTCTTGCATTGAAGGTGTCAATACTCTATGTAAATAGAGTAGAGGATGATTCATGAGTGAGGACAAAACGAAGATGCCTATGCATAGCCTTGCATCCCTCGCTGTTACCATAGGTTCATAAGACAATTGCTAGGATGCAAATAGTTTTGTTGTGGAGAACAATGTGGCGGTAGGAGTCTAACATAGCATGCCAAAGGAAATTTGATTAGTCATATATGGTCGTGGTCATCTTGAGGGAAGAGAAGTGTGAGTTCAGTTAGGAGACAAGAAAAGCATAAGCATTAGCATACCTGATGTCAAAGTGAACTATAGTACATGGGTTGTCATATGATCTTGGGGGAGGCTGGGAAAGGGGAGCATCCAAGACGGTAAATGCAAGAAACACATGGTTGACAATGGGAACCGGAGAGAGACAAAGAGATTCCATATGTGGGGGATTAAGGCCTAGTTATCCATAACATAATCAACCACACTAGCACCATCGCCGGGGAGAAAGGAAGTATACCTATTGTAGTCCAGGTAGCCGAAGAGAACATTGAGATTAAAAAGACTGTGAGATTCTCCTAGTTGGAGGTGTCTCCCATATGCCATAATGGGGTTTTGAATCCATCTATTGACTAAATCCCTCTATAAACTAACTATAACAAGTCCAACTCATGAAGACAGAGTACATTCTCAAACCAATCATAGATTGGTCCATGCAAAGTCCCAATGCAAGAACTGTAATCACCTAGAATTCAATATCCCTGGAAGAAGATTAATGAGACATCTTAAGGAACCAATCAAGGAAGTTGTCACAATCCGAGTGAAGCTTGAAGCTCGAAGATGTGGGGGGGATAGCAAATAGCAACGAAAATATCTTGAAGATGGGGGTAGGGCCTTGATGAATCTAAATCCAAATTTATCTAAAGTGCACATCAAAAGCCAACTCTCGCGTCCTAGATTAGAGATGGTCAAGAATGAGGCAATCAGCACCCCCAAAATCACAAACTCCACCCAATCTCCACATCTTGTGTCTAGACTCTAAATGCCAAAACGAAAGGATACCCTACCAATTGCCAATACAACATTTCATTCACTAGCTTTGAGACTTAATGAGATGATAACTTCAAACCTTTTTCAATAGGAGTTGCCACAAATTTACAATCATACATCTTGAATCTCTTTAGCACCTCTTGTGCATATGTAGAGGGGAACAAGATGTCCTTTTTCTTCAACATCCTCACTCTTAACAATCATGAAGCAATCCTAAACTTGTTATTTCAAAGGCTTCATGTAGATAAATTTTTACTCCTCAACCATTCCTTTGTTATTCCCTATATTAATAGGTGATCAACATATAATATTACAATATCTTAGTCATTTATACCTTTGATTTGAACATAAAAGTTGGACCTAATACGCTTCTTTAGAAACCATCTGGTTATGAACTATTCTACAACTCTTGCAACCATACTCTAGAAGACTAATTGTGACCAAATGGAGCATTTTTCAGCTTACATATGACCCTTCCCTTTTTGCACAATGCATTGGGGATTTTGCACATATACTTCTTCCAAAACAAAATTCAAGAAGGCACTTTTAACAACTATTTGGTGAATAGCTCACTTAAATTTGGTTGCAATCGCCAACATTGTCTACTTGTATTCATTTTGGTTATAGGTGCAAAAACTTCTTTAAAGCCAAGGCCTCCTTATTGCCACTAACCTTGACTTATGTTTGTTAACAGAACCATCAACTTTACACTTTATCATGTAGAATGATATGCAGGGTACAAAAAAAAATCTTTAGGTAATTCAATAAGCTCTCAAGTTTTATTTATTTTTATTGCATTGCATTACACCCAAAACCAGTATGGGAGCATGCCTTATGTTTGCTGAACAATTGTTTGAAAGCATAGTTTGTTCTTGTGGTGACCAAGTTCACAAGGTATAAGGCAATCACATCACAAGAATCATTACCCCTTCACTAATAAACAAGCATCACTTGCCAATTAGTTCATGTGATTTGGCTTGAAATGCATTGTTGTAATTCATTGGATCACATTAATCACATTCAAGGATTATTCGCAATTTCTTGGGAGAGGTGTAACTAGACAACTAATCAGTTTTAAGGCTAGCCATGAATCATACAACAAAACTTCAATTAACATTTCCGAGATGCATATAGGTCAAATCCATATATTTTACAAAACTAAAACCATTACGGTATTCAAAACTTTGCTATGCCATTTGGATGACAAAGAAGGAATGATGATCTCAAAATTGCTAAAGATTAAGTTGATACCAAATCCACATCCTCTAAAAATGTTGTGCAAGAAAGAGCATTTTTAGGAAATATTATTTATTTTTTGAATCTCATACCAACATAGTCATATCACAATGCCTATAGAAGCAATGTTGCAAATGGTTAACAAAACTCAAGGGACAACAAAAGAAAAAAAAGCTCTTTAACAAATCTAGATGAAATTTCAGTTTTAATCAAGGACTCTCGAATGTCTAGGAATTTTGTTCTTGGAGATGGCTTCAACTTTTCAACACAACGCCTAACAACATTTACAACAAGCACATTGGAAAATGGTGAAACCAACATAGTCAATCTACTAATTTCATGGCCTAGCCGCCAAGTCTTCCCCGGGCGCCACCTCCCTGCATAATCCAGGCCCTACCTCACCTATTGTCTCTCCTTTTTCCTCCCGAATAGTATCTACTTCCTCCCCTAACCTATCTTCTTCCTTAAGCCCCAACTTATCCACAAACGCAACCTATTATAAGCCCACACTGACTTTCTTACCTATGACCCACTTTCCCTCGTCTCCCTTACCCTCCTTGTTGTCCGTAACCCCTCTCCTTTCTACCCCCCCTTCCCCCTCCAAATTGCAGGTCCCCTCAACCTCACCTCCCCTCTCCCCCTTACCCATGCACTACCTCGTGGTTGCGAATGGAAACCTCCACACTTGCTAATTCTACCTACTTGCAATCAAGGACAGGAGATGGGCATGGTGAAGGATCCTCACACATGTTAGTTTTTGGACAACATTGTAGGGACATCTTCAAATGAAAACCCCAAAATAGGTTCAATCCCCAAAAACATGGCAATTCTCTCTACAAACCCAATTTTACTAGCAACCCAACTTCCTAATTCCACTATATTGATGGAACAATTACAAGCAAAAGTGCATACTCTCTCAAACCAAATTTCAAAGGTGGAATCCAAGAACTTGATTCTCAATCAAACGTTGGCTAGAAACAACACACAAGAAGCTCTTCACCCACCGAGTGTTCCTTCCACGCCAAAATTCTAGACCTCAAAAACAACAAAGACAATAATCAATGTCAACAAGTAATCATTAAACGGAAAACTATTGTTTGTGTTGATGTATTTGTAGCATCGAGCAAGTATTCTCACATTGGCCTTGGTGTCGGGCATGTCGGAAACTTTGTTGACCCTCACATTGCATTTTCATTTTGTGAAAAACCCTTTTTGTATGGAGCTAGGGTTTGGAATTGTTGCATGTTGGGGCTTCACACTTGTTATCGCGCAGTTTGTAGTTAGGATAGTAAATAGATGAAGAGTAGTCAAACTGGCGTAACTGGAACCAATCCCACCCAATGTCACCTCAATGGGATGATTCTTTCTATTTAGGGAGGTAAGGCCCAGAGGAGACGTCCCCGGTGACCTGGGGTTTTGAGAAGGCAAAGGATTGTAAGATAAAGATAAGTTTCCTCCCTCACAAGTCACCACCGAGCAGATAGTCTGGGTAACAGCCAATAATAAAGTATAACCCAAAAGAGAGATACAATTGCCTGAGACAAAGCAACAAGAAAATGATATATGCAAGCTTGCTCACTTGGTTAGTACTTCATATAATTAATGACTATCTGATATATATAAGCAACTGAATAATAAATGTTGACGAAGTCAATGTTTATAAAATAGCAATAATGCACAATATCACTTCATCAATAAATGCTGAGAAAACGGGGCATCCAATGTAACAGTCAACACTTCATTCAAGTAATGCCCTTAATTAACCATTCAATTGCTCAAAAGTGAAACGTTAGCTGCACAATGATGTTTATAGCAAGAGATGACGACATCACTTAATTAGTAGGGTTAGTCCTAGGCTAGGGTTAGAATAGTTATGGTTTCATTCAAAGTATTGAGAGTGGTTTTGATCATAATACTCACAGGCTAGGTCTTAGATCAGTGTGTTTCCTAGGGTTAATGGAGTCAAAGGGAGGACGCAAGAGCTGAAGGA
>JZKD02S0248152.1:605967-629891 GCA_000966675.3 Picea glauca
CCCAAGATAAATGTTGTGTCTCTTGTGAATGTGTATTTCTCAGTGATCTTGTTCTTATGTTGCTCTTATCTATTGAAATGCAAAGAACTATAATAATGGCATAAACATTAACAGTAATCATCTTATTCATATTCTTACACATTATTATTTAATATATTTACTATCCTTGATGGATTATTGCGTACTGTTCTATTTATACTGGATATTTACATAGTGAACCAGCTTGGTTCACCACAGTGGTATCAGAGCTTCGTCCCTGACTCCGCCTTTGGCCTATAGACTCTTAGTCGAAAAATTTGTTGCACTTGGCAACGTCACTATAGGCCTTTGGCCACTCAATTCATTCAAAGTTCTCTAAATTTTCAGGTCTTTGACCATACTGGCTTTTGGCCATTTAAAAAAAATTATTATTGAAAAAAGTGATTCCGCTGCACATTTTTCCAGAAATGTTGTTGAAGAAAATTATGCCATAAATCTGAAAAATATAAACAAAGTTTACACCAAAAGAAGAAAAAAAAAATTCAAGATTATTCCAGCTTGCCATAATCCGTACGAATTTTTGGTGGGAATTGTTATCCGTACAAACACCATTTCACCAGCAAACAATTCTTATTCCATACAAACTGCCATCAATTTATTCTGTCCTTACCTCCGTACGATTCTCTATTTGAAAATATAAATAAATTTGATTGTGAAATTGCTGTCTAGACGAGAAAATTACAGCCTGTACGGTCAAAATTTGTCCATATCATCAATTATCAACACCAACTGTACCGTATATCCATCTGCCACCAAATGTCTACTGCTGTATGTACCGCAATTTTCGTACAACGAATTTAAAAAAAAAAAATATTGCCATCCATAGGCCGCGTTAGTACGATTGTGGGTTCGAACTAACAGCCGACGTTTCAGAATTAATTGCCGCCATTCATTCTATACGATCACGGGATTATATGATAAAGTGTGGAAAATCACAAATTATATGTGCATAAAAGTCAGAAGGTGTAAAATTGATTAAGGGGAGAAGTATTGAAGTTAATTAATACGGATTATTAAGTTTTATAAGGAGTAAATATATTAAGTTTTATAAAAGACAAAAGAGCAATAAAGTTTAATTATAATAATAAAAAAGGGAACAAAGTCAACAAAGATCAAAAGGACCCGTAAAAGGAGACAAGAATAAAAGTGGGTTTACTCGTGCACAAGAAGTCATTGAAGAATAATTTAATAAAGATAAAGATATATATAAGTAAGGTAGAAAGAAAAGTTTAAAAAAAAAAATTAATATTTTATTATATTCCAAAATAATATATATATAAAAGGGTGAAGTGTAAGTTCCGTTAAAGGTTCAAGTTTAGAAGATAAAAAGGATAATTCAAAAATGATGGAAGATAAAAGGGATAATTCTAAAATGACGAAAGGAAGATTTACTTATGCAGCTTGTCCAACCGTATGTTGTGGGTTTTTGACATTAAAGGGAAATATTCAAGGAAGAGAGGTAAACATCGTTATTAGCTTGGACTATAATGCAAATTACATGAATATTGATTTGGCAAATCAATTATTAATTCCAGAGACAAATATAATTAGAAAGGAAGATTATTTTCGAATTCAGGAGTTACAAGTAACGATTGATGAATATGAGTATATATCTCAATTTTATGTTACAACTATGTATCAAGAAGAAGTTGAAATCGTCATCGGGTTACCCTGGGTTAAAAGTCTAGGTACCTTCATACTAAACATGGAGAAAAAGTTTGTGACATTCCCCTATAAGGAGAAAATGATAACACTATAAGACACCACATCAGAGCCAGATTTAGTAACATCAGAAGACTTAAACGATATCTCAGAAGTAATACTTCATGAAAATAAAAAGGAAATGCAAAGGATGCAAAAAGAATTTGATGAAGTTATCAAGAATAAAAATGAAGAAATTTTTCGTTTAAAAGAACACAGTAAAAAACTAATTGCACAAATCAATAAGTCAAAGGTTCGAAAACAATGTGTTCAGAAGTTGGAACAAGAGAATCAAGAACTCGAGAAGAACCTATCAAAAAAAAATGAAGAGTTTGAAAAGCCTTAATCATGAACTACTAGAACAAATCGGAAAATTGAAAGAAGAGAAACTTGAAAATCCAGACATTAAAGCTCAAGAAGATGCCAATCCAGTTGAAGAAAAAACATATAAAGATGTTGGAATACAAATGATAGAAGATCCAGGCATACTTACTAATCGAAATTCAGCCATTAACAAGGCGATATCGCTACATGAAGAAAATCATATATCGAAGTCAAATGAAGAAAACGCTACAAGACGAGAACGACTAACTTATCGTCCGAAAAATATTGATACCAACCCAAGTAAATCTCATGATAATCATTCATCGTGGAAGTGCAACATTCTGCAAAAGATTAAATTAGGATGGTCTGACCCTTTAACAATTCGACAGTTATGCTTAACTCTTCGTCACTCATATCGTTTGGTATCATCAATCTTAACAACACCAAAAGCAGAGAGTCGTGCGAAGACATTGCAAGCCAAAACAAAGAAGTAAGCCTCTCCATAAACATGCTTTGAGCACAAAGCATTTCTAAGGGGAAGGCAATGTAACAAACATAAATATAGTAAATATAAATAAGTAATATGTAATTATTGATTATGAAGAGACATGACATATGAAAGGTCGTGTCTCTTATGAAAGGGCACCCTTGTGTGGGATATATATACAAGCCCTCATTCCTCATTTGTAATCATCTTATCCATATTCTTATACATTATTATTTAATATATTTACTATCCTTAATGGATTATTGTGTACTGTCCTATTTATACTGGATATTTACATAGTGAACCATCATGGTTCACCACAGAAGACCAATAGGAACTTCCTTAGTTGCTTGTTGAACAAATGATTCATGCAAGACTGGAAGGTGGCTGGCGCATTAGTCAGCCCAAAAGGCATGACCAAAAACTCAATGTCCATAGTGACACCGGAAAGTAGTCTTGGAGATATCTTGCTCCCTCATTTTTATCTGATGATAGTCGAACTGCAAGTCAATCTTTGTGAAGTACACTGCCCCATGGAGCTCATCAATCCTTGGGATGGGGTATCTATTTTTTATTGTCTTCTTATTTAGAGCCATGTAGTCAATACACATGTGCATTGTCCCATCTTTCTTTTTCACCAATACCATTGAAGATGCAAAGGGACTGGAACTTGGCCTGATATGGCCCATGTCTAACAATTCTTTAATGGCCTTTTCAATTTCATCTTTATATTTCTTCGGGTGCCTGTAGGGAGTGGTGATGATAGGTTTCGCACCCTCTTCCAACTGTATGATGTGCTCAAACCCCCTATTTGGTGGTGCCCCTAGTGGTATAGGCTCAAAGACCTTGCTGTGCCTGTCAATGATTTTCTGGATCTCTGGTGAGTAGTGATTTTCCCCTTTCTTGTCTACCCTGACTGATATTCTATACTTTGTTGCATAAACAATGTCTTGCCTCCTGAAGATGGCCTCCATGCGTTTTGTTGTCACTACTCTCGGTGTGTTTCCTGTCATACCCCTGAGAACCACCTTTTTCCCATTTTCTTCTGTGAAGGACATTTCCATGGTTTTGTAATTTGTGGTGATAAGCCCCAATGTACTAAGCCACTGTACTCCAAGGATGATGTTGGTGTCTAGAAGGTCCATAACATAGAAATCTTGTGCCAAATCATGCCTGCCCAATGTAAGTTTCATTCCCGGAATGTATCTGTCACAAGGCATGGTGCGCCCCCCTGCTACCTCCACACGAAATCCCTCAAACTCAATTGTTGGTATGTACCATCTTTGCAGTAGGGCTGAATCAATGAAGTTGTGTGAGGCACCTCCATCAATGAGAACTAAGACTTTCTTCCCTTGTAGAACCCCTCTCATCCTGAAAGTGTTGAATTTATGTACCCCGTTGTGTTGAAAAACTGATGCATGTAGGTAAATTTAAAAATTTACAGCATACAACCAACATACCAATACATCTTGCATATATCAAGATCACTGAAAGTGAGACAATCACAGAGAGAACACAAGTATACCCTGGGAAACCCTCTTGGGGTAGAAAACCCAGCCAAAACTTCTCTTTAGATTCTTCAACAAAGTACAATACTAGTACAAGATTTTAGAGTAACTAGCTAGGACTCAGAGGGTTAAAACAATACCTTTGTTTCAGCACTTACAAGCTTCACAAATAGTTGAACTAACACTTATAGTAACAGCTTGACAAACTCACCAAAAGATAACTAACTTTCCTTCTTGTTGTAGCAGAGTTATGGCAGCTTTAATATAGTATTTGTAGCAGCCTTATATCAGCAAGGAACAGCAAAAGACTCCAGCAACTAGCAGCCATATACCAGCAAAAAATACTTCAGCAAATAGATGCCTTGCCTAAACAAAAGACTCCAGCAAAACAAAGATATATAAATGGTAAGTGAATGCCCCTTTTTATAGGTTGGTTTGGCTGCCCTACGCAGCCCCCTAAAAATGTATGACAGCTATATAACAGCTGTCATACTTGCCCTCCTTTGGTTGCCAAGAGTCACCTCCTAAAATTCCCAAGAACCACCTCTTAAAGTTCCCAAGAGCCACCTCCTAATGCTCCCAAAGGTCACTTACTTTGTCTCCTCTAGAGGTTGCCCTAAACAGTTGTCTTAGGATTGTATGACAATTGTTATACAGCTATCATACCACCCCCCTAAGCTGGCCACTCCAACCATCCTAAGCAGCCCTCTTAAGCAGCCTCCCTAAGCTAGCCACTACAACCTCCCTAAGCAGCCCTCTTAGAGGTGCTATGAGGTTGACACATGGCATATGGTTGTCTTGGCATAAGGTTGACACTTGTCATGAGTTTGATTCTTGATATAAAGTTAACACTATATCAAAACTTTATCTACATGGTTAGTTAGAATAGCGAAAATAGCTTCCAAAGCTATATAATTCAACACGTTGATGGATGCAAGTGTCATTTTCTCATCTGCTGCAAGGTTGTGACTTGCATTTTCCTCTTCTTCCTATCCTAGGGCTTCTGCCTCTATGTTCTGTAGATGGCCGAAATCTTCATCCTCCTCATCATCTGAGATCACCTCAATGTAGTGGGCTTTTCCCTTACCCATGCATTTGTGTGTTGGATCCCATGGTTCTTTGCAGGTGAAGAGCGACTGCTTCCTCCTCAATTCCCTCCTAGTGGGCTCATCCATCCTACCCCTTCCTCGGCCAAACCCCCTTGGGTCTCTCCTTCCTTGGTTCATAGGTCTTTGGTCTCTACCCCCTTGGTTTAGAGGAGGTCTAGGACTGAATCTCGCCTTTGATGTTGATCCTAAGTCCCTGGTCTTCCAAATTGCATCATGCAAGTTGGTAGGCTTAAAAGCCTTGACCCAACCCCTCAAGGGCTCCATGAACCCTTCCATGAAGAGCATCATAAGTCTCGATTTAGACACATCATGTACTGCAACTGCTATCCTCTGAAACTCTTCTATGTAAACCTTCGGTGATCCTGTCTGTCTGAGTTGTGTGAGTTTCCTAAAAGGTAGCTCTAGGTCCCCCTGGTCAAACCTATCAATGAGCCTCTGTGTAAACTTTGTAATAGGATGTGATCTGATTGTGACCTAGTGTGGTCAGCCCATGGTACCACCAATCATGAGCCTTGCCCTCCAAGTACATGGTGGAAAACTTGATGGCATCCATCTCCCTCATGGGGTTAAGATGTAGGTTGGTATCAAGTTTCTGCACCCATGCTTGCACAATCACCTTAGAAGATCCATAAAAATAAGGAATCTCCATCTTGCCTGCCCTGCGTTCCAATTCATAGTTAGGCCTTTGATACTGTTTAGGCTTACCCCGAAACTTGATTCCACAATACTGATCCAGCGTGACTTGCCTCTAGAATCCTGCACTCAAGGCATAATACTCCTTGCCATACTGTTCAAAGTTGTCCTCAATTTCATCCTCATAGTTGTGATGTGGTTGGTTATCCAGGAATGTAGGTAGATAGGGTCTAGGGGTGGCCCTACTGTGTGTTGACCCCGGAGGAGCTCCACCTCCATAACTCTGTCCCTTAGTGTGGTAACGAGGGCTATACTTAGTTGATGTCTAGTCCCCCCATGAGATCCGCTAGCTTCCCTGTTTGCATAAACCTTCGGTCCCTTCCCTGCATGGGTCATCTGTAAGAGGAGTTGCGCAAGTTTTTCCTGGCTGGCATTCACTCTTTCCAGAGTCTATGTTATTTCAATTTGTCCCCTGCGCACAGTTTCCTGGTTTTCCTGTAGATGATGTACAAGGGTGCTTTGTGTCTGATTTATGGAGTGTTGTAATTCCTTGGCGAAACCTGCTAGAAGTTGTGGCTCATTGTCCTCACCTGAACCCTCCATCTCTACCTCTGTTTCACCTGTCTGCTTCCTGCGTCTGCCCATGTAAATACCATTGAACTTTTGTATGCGCTAATCCCTACAAGTCGAGAGGATCAACGCTCTGATACCACTGTAATGTTCCCAAGCCAAATTTTTTGCTCGAAACACTAACTACTTACTGTTGTTATGTTTCCTTATGTATTTGCAGGTTTATTCATGAAGTTGCTTATTAGGATTTACTTGATGTTGATTAAGCAATGGAATAATAGATCTGAAGCATATAATCATAAAAAAGACAAGATACACAAAGAACACCAATATAGGACCAATAATGTTAGATCTAACCTTTATTTAGATAGTAGGAAGATCCTTTGAACAAGGGATCTGCGGATCTGGAAGAAAACCCCAATAATATCAAAGATGCGTTGCCAATCGATAGAATAATAAGCAATACAATGATAATAGCCCCCCAAAGGCTGTCTAAGAAGAAGATCCAAGCCTCCAAAGGCCAGCAACATGCAAGAGAAGACTGAAGATAAGAGATCTCGGTCCAATATACTGTAGAACCCCTCCAACTGGCTGAGTTGCGCACTGCCCTGGCTGCTGATGAACCCTCAAGTTTCAGCCCTCCTCTTTTTGTGCTCCAAATGCCTTCAAACTTTCCCGGAATGTAGATCAGGCTAGTAGAATCCTCCTGACCAAGTTTCAAGTTGAATAGAGGATTTTTGCTCCTCCAACTGAGCAAACCCTCAACTGGTTTGCGCCCCCCTTGGTTTGACTGAATCACCAAGATTTTGCTCTCCCCTCTAGGAGCCTCTAACTGCAACCAAAATCTCCAGAATGATAGATCGGGCCAATACGAACACGCTGATGAAATCTCAAGATGATCTATGAAGATTCGAGCCAATAAACAAAGGAAACCACTTCTTGCAATGCGCCCCTCTCTCCTCCAAGTCATGCCAAGCTCCAGAAAATAAACTGCTAGGATAACCTCCTCTGAAATAGACTAGAAATCATGCTAGGAACCATACAAAGAAAACCCAGATGCTCCTTTGCCAAGAAGCTCCCTCCTTTCCTCAGATCGAGCTAAACTCCTCTATGTGATGCGCCCCCCTAGGTGGAAACCCCATAGGTTGCGCACAAGCTTGCCTCTGCCACTAGATCAGACCCTTGCAACACTGTAGAATGGTGTGGGAGGATTATTTCACCTCCGGGACCAAGCCTGGATTAAGGAAGGTGGAATCTTTCACCACTGAGTTGATCTCTAGGGTTTTAGACTCAAAACCCTCAAAATTGTTTGTGCTCAAGAGCTCCAATGCAAAATGAAATCATAATCCAGAATGCCTTAGAAGTGCACTCTGCCCTTTCTTTTATAGGTCTAGTCTATTCATCTGTTGAGTTAATTAACCCCTAGGGTTAACTCTTAACTTGAACTCACCTTTTCTTTTCTTTCATTGAGTTACCCTTTTTCACACAAAGTCAACTCAGTAATAGAATGTTATGTTGAGGAAGTGTCTTTTGGTTGACTTTGTCCCCATGATGCCTGAGATTATAGTCTAGTGGAGATAGCTAGACTACTGAGTCTCTCCGAACCTCTTCATCAAGAGGTGGGGGACATTACATGTGACGTCAACAGTACATTTGTAAGTTGGGGTTTTTTCGAGAAATTTGTTGAAGGTGTAATTTGTTGAAAGGATTGTTTTTGCCCTCAGAATTTCCAATCTGAAAAATTTACAAAACAGAAAATTGTGTCTCTTGTGCATGGATGATTTCTCTTTGATCTGTGTGTTTCCGCTATAAATTTCTGTCATAATTTCAGTGTAAAATTATTTAGTGATAATAGCCCTAGTTTCACTTGGAAGTATTTTCAGATATGAAATTGAATGCATTGAATTGCCTGTACAAAATTGACAGTTTGGGGACAAAACAATCCTCCCCCCCCCCATTGTTGAGGCTGAGGAAGTTATGCAAGCTAAGCTCATAGAATTTCAAGGCCTAGTTTGTGGCGAGAGGGTTCTCCCAGAAAAAGGTAGTGGACTATGAGGAGACATTTGCTACAGTTGCCAGGTACACTTCCATTAGCGTAGTTGTGTCCTTAGTTTCATTTATGGGATGGAGGATACATCAGATAGATGTAAAGACAGCTTTCCTTAATGGGATCATTGAGGAAGAAGTGTACATAGAGCACCCTCAGGGCTTTGAGGTAAATGAGAAGAACTTCCATGTTTGCAAGCTTAAGAAGGCTTTGTATGGACTCAAGTAGGCACCGAAAGCATTGTATTCCAGAATAGTTGGATATTTGCATAGTACGGGCTTCACCAAAAGCAAAGCAGATCATAATTCTTATTATATATTTGTTGGGATTGATCTGCTTGTTTTGGTGTTATATGTACATGACTTGTTTCTTATATATTTAGAGAAACTCATTGCAAGGTAGAAAGCAACTATGGAAGCTAAGTTTGAGATAAAGGACATTGGCATGATGCATTACTTCTTGAGTTTGGAGGTTTGGCAAAGACGAAGGGAGATTTTTCTTGGGCAAGTTAAGTATACAATGGAGATCCTAAAGAAGTTTCGGATGGAGGACTACAAACCTATGACCACGCCTATGATCACTAATCTGAAAGAAGGTGACAACGTCAAATTCAAAGTTGGTGGATCCCATGTTGTACAAGCAACTGATAGGTTCTTTGATGTATTTGGTCAACACTAGACTGGGTATATGTTTTGCAGTAAACATCTTGAGCTAGTTCATGGTGGAGGCAAGGCAGGATAATTGGGTAGCTACAAAATATGCGCTCAGATACTTGAGGGGCATAGTAGAGTATGGCCCGAGATATCTTGGAGATGGTGAAGTGAAGTTGCAGGGGTATACAGACTCATATTGGACATGCAGTGCAGCAAATATGAAGTGCACCTCAGGGTACTTCTTTAGCTTGAGTTCACCAATGATATCTCTGTTCAACAGAAAGCAGACGTCCATGGCACTTAGCTCAGCAGAGGCAGAATGCATGGCAGTTGGTACTGCAAGTTGTGAGGCCATCTGGATTTGCAATTAACTTGCATGATTGTTTGATCAAGAGTTGAATCCACGGTCATTTATTGTGATAACCAAAGTTGCATCAAACTCTCTCAGAATGTAGTGTTTCATGATAGGTCCAAGCACATATATATCAGATATCACTTCATATGAGATAGGATTCAAAAGGGAGCAGTGAAGCTCCAATATATTCCCACAGATCAACATGTAGTTGATATTCTGACCAAGCCCTTAGCAAAAGGTATATTCCCATAGATCAACAGGTAGTTGATATTTTAACCAAGCCCCTAGCAAAAGGGAAGTTTAAAGCATTCAGAGACAGACTTCGATTGGTACAGAATTCCTTCCTTGCTAACAGGGATTGTTGAGAAATGTAGCTCTAGCAGAAACTTCTTGCACATGTTTTAGTGTGAACATGCATTAATGACTTAAACTAGATTTAAACTCAACCATACATCTCAAAATCAGATTAGGGTTTTAGAGATTAGGATTTCAGAAAAGTATAAATAAGACAAGATAGAGAGGTATTGTTCACAGTTGAAAAATTGAGCAGGTTGAGTGACCAAAGAAGAGAAAGCAGCACACAGCAGGAAGAGGATCGACTTGCAGGTTTTCAGTGGGTGGAAGAGGTAACCATACAACATATCTGTACAGTTGTACAGGCCATACAGCTGTTGTCTTTCTTTTCTGTGCAGGCCGTACTTTCTCTGCAAGATGTTCAACTCAGTTTGAGGTGATTTGCATAACCATGCAGCTGTTGTTTTAGCAGGTTGTGGAGGTTTCCTTGTAAGCTTTGATTAAGGAATGAAAAGCTGATTTTGAAAGAGAAATTACCTATGTATGTGTGAAACTGTTTTACACTTCCGCTATTTATGTTTTCAGCTATTGTGTGATTGATGCTATGAACTGAAATTAATTTCAGCATTAAATTAAGTTCAGCAATTTATCTATTTAATTGAGATCTTAAGGACAGCAGTCACCTAGGGTTGGGAATTTTTGCAATTGTTTCCACCAGCTCTGAGATTTGGCCCAATTTAAGAGCAGGAATTTTCTCATCCTGGAGTGCTGATTTTGGACAAGAATGGCGGGTCATAATCACACTGGTCACCGCATCCTTTGTGAAACCTTGGACCTGCACCAAGCTCAACGGAGAAGTGATCGTCACTTACAGGATATTCAGGTAGCCCTCTCCCATTTTAGTAGCAGAATGGCCAGTCAAGTTGATACTCGGAGATCCAAGAATGCAAAGATTTCAGAGATTGTGGCTGACCAAAGCAAGGAAATTGAGAGATTGGAAGCACACTGTATCATGCTTTATGAACTGGGCTTGGGCCTTACTAGGAGCTCACACTCTTTGGCCACCCCTCCAAAGGTATCTATCGGTTCTATGCCAGCTGCGGTAAAAGATGGGGAGACTGTTCAACAAGCACAAGAAGAAATGCAGATTGGAAATGCAGATCTGGAGTACAATCTTAAAACTGACATCAAACAGGGAGCCCTTTGTGGGCATAACTTCAATTAAGCTCAGGTTTTTTACATGTTCTGTAAAGTAGCTTTGCTATTAGCCCTGTTTGTTAGGATCTAGACCAGTTGGCTTTACAGTTATATATCTAGGAAAGTAAGAATAGCGCAGCTAATAGGTAAAAATTTTGAAAGTCTGGGACATTTTGAAAGCCTGGTTTCAGACCTGTTAAAATTTGCTTTGTATTATCTTGCTGTATGGTATGGCTGCAGACATCTTTTAATACAACTTATAACCGTTCCAGTCAAAAATAAATAATTGCTTATTAAAGTAATATTCTTGACTCAGACCTCTATAGATAAAAGCCTTGTTATATTTCCTTGTATATCACAAGCTATTTCAGCTGTTCTACTCAGTGATTTACATTTAATAACAATCAAGTCCAGTCAGAACACTAGATCTCAAGGGAGGATCACTATTCTGGAAAAAAGAGACATGTTTGATACAAATATATCCTAAATAGCTCTTTACCTGTTCCAAGTCATTTCTGTTGAGACACCGACCTAGAACATGGTCAGACGATGAATTATCTGCCTGCAAGAATATTGTTGTCAAGAAATCCATGCATTTCAAATAAACCCAAGATTATGAACAGCATCAAGATAATGAAGCAGAAATAACAAATATGCTGTGTACAGAAGGTAAATACCGAAGATGATGAAACAAAAGGAGTCCAGATATCTTCTGGCAAGATCTCTTCATTGATTTGAGCAGAATTAATACATAGCAGCTTACAATCATGTGGTCCAAAAGTTCCCTTCATTTCCAGTAGTATTTCATTTGCTCTGCAAATAAGATATACAACCATGAACTCCTAGATTTGAAAAGCAATTATGGAATAATACCCATGCTCATTACTAACATATGAAATGGATCTTGAAAGTTGAGACACAAAACTAGAGACAAGTTCAGATAATTAATATTCTTTGTAATGATATATATTAGGGCTACATGCTACTTCCTTGACATAGGGACAAAAGTTATGGAAGGTGATACACTGATATAAACTATTTTCGTTAGTTTAGGTAAGATGGCTTCTAAGTCAGCATCGTTTATATGTTTCTGGTTTTATATAGTTTTATGTGCCATATGTATTGGCATCCAAATAGGTTAGATAGAAAAATTTGGGAGCCATTGTGTTTGCTCTTTATGCCTTCAGATATATGTGGGATGAGTATAATATCGAGTACATCTTCCCTGACTCTGAGCTTCATTACAGGGGGTAATTATGTACTAATTGTTGGCATTCCTACTAGTATGGTACTAGTTTTTCGAGTGTTTGTTGTTGGCATCCCTACAGGTATGGTAAATGCAAAATACCATTATATATGTTGTTACTGGCATCCTTAATGACATATCCTTTTGATAAACCTGGAATTTGATGTTACCATATTTATTGTTTATGGATTCTCCTAATGATCCTGAATGAATAATGACATGAGAAATCCATATGATATTTGGCTAATGATGACTCTGTCAAGGACAGGGAACAGATCTTGCTCTCATTGTAGCCAGCAAGAGCAGTCTACTGTGAAGATTTCATCACCAAATCAGTATTGCTGAGAACTCTCATTATTATTTATTGTGCTGTTATCTTTCTTTTGCAATCGCACAAGAACAACATGAGATGAAACTAATGCCATAATTTTGCTGCAGAGGAAAGAAGGCATGCTGCCCTTCTTGAGCCATTTGGAGCTGACAAGAAAGAGGCTTAGCCAGTGTAATGATGACCTTGCCTATTATAAGGACCAGTAAAGTGAAATGCTACTGGCATTCATTGCATTTAATCCAGTTGTGGACAAGTTCAGGAGCAAGAGTAGTGTTCTGTGATGCTAAAAAAGGCTAAAAGAAGACCACACCAAGGCCAGTGCTTTTCCAAGGGAGAAGGAAATGCAATACCCCATGTTACTACCATTGCATTGATAAGTAAATATTAAATATACAAGGCTCTCTTTTGCAAGGGTGTCAAGCCTGGTGGGTTTTGTAGAGAAATCACCTAAGATGTATATGTGTACATATGCTGTACAGATTCTTAGTGACAAGCCCAAGTCAAAGGCCCCACTAGAAAGTAATTAGATATTTAAGTACTTAAGTATTTCCTAAGTTGGATATATGATGTCACTATGATGTAAGCACATAAAGTTATATTAATATAGGTTACACCATGAAATGGCTTGCCTATGAGCAAGAGCAGGTGCTATGATGCGACATGGGGTAAGTGCATCAAAAGGGAAGAGTGTAAATGTCAAGTGTCAATCCATAAACTTCCCACCCATGCTTAATACATGGCTAGACAAAAAGTACGCGGAGAATTATCACATTCGTCATGCACATTTTGATATATAATCTGTTTTTTATATATCAAAAGCTTCTTCTTCCATTCTCCGAGGATCGCTTATTTGCCGTTTTTCCATGGCTTGTCTTGCCAACTAAATGCTACAGGTTTTATGTCATTTGTGAATCATATGAATGTTGTTTTTCATAGAAAATGTTGATTGTTAGGAGAATAAGAGCATGGGAGGGATAATTAAGCCATTAATTTAAAGTCGTCGTTCTATTAGTCATCTTGACTTATTATATTGCTTGAATCCAACCCCTGGAAGGCCTAGGATTGAGATTGTTTGGTGCATAGCACTGTCTAAGCATGGCCTTTACCAAAATTCATCTCTTGGTTGGGATCTTTATGCCAAAATTTTAGCTTGGCTATGAAGGGTTCCCTGTGCAATAAGACAGCCAACAGTGGGATGGCCAAGCTAGTGTGATGGCCAACATAAAGGAGATGCATGTATGTTGAACGCTAGTATAGGGTGCTACTGAATATGCACCAATTTGGTTGGCACTGAGATTCACAATGGTTGCTATTATTCAGATCGAATCATGTAGTACTGTGGGGATGTGTTCGGGAGAGACAACTTGTAGACAATCCCTTATCCTTGCCACTTTATAACCCATCTCGAGGGTGGTCTCTGCAATGGATGCTTATGACTGGGTAGAAAATTGCTCCTATTCAACCATTACGCATGTACAGGTTTTTATGAAGATAAGATTTTGATGTTATGTACATTCTACTAATCGTTTTTGTGTGAACTATGTAAACAATAAATCTACCATATATAAATCTGCTAACTGTTTAATCCCAAAGGCACCTTCTTTTAATACTCATTATTATGGATTATAGCTTCATGGAGCACCAATTTGATGCTGTTGTGATCCTTGTCAAGGATGACTCAGACAGGCTAATTCTTCAACCTCCAACAACAGTGCATGAACCACCAAAGGGCCGAAAGGTGGGTCCTGACACAAACCAGCCGAGTAGACATGGAGTCAGCCGGTTTGATTCGACTCGGACAGGTTCTAAAAACTATGCTCCCTGCAAACTCTTCATTGTGATTGCTACCCTTGTTCTCTGTAATTTCAGGACCCAGCTAGTAAAGGAAATACTACTAATCTCATGTGACCAAAAATCTGATCTGATACACTGGGGGTTTCTGGATGCGTTTTAGATGTGCATGTGTATAATTAATTGTTTACAGAATATATATGGAGCATACAGATAGTAAATGAGACAAAAGACTGTAAACCATATATTATGATATCTCAGGAGTACAATGCCGAATGCGGCTGAAATAAAATAAATCACTCGGCTAGATCAAATGACAAAAGGATCTTAGCCAGAATACAATAAGCAAACTAAAACAATAATACCCGATAATAGAAGACTACTACGGGATCAATGGAAGAGGTGTAAGATCTGCTGCAAGCTACAGCAGCTCATACGGCAACTGTTGCAAGTCTGGAAAGTTCGCCCTGGTGGCTAGACCTCTCAGATCTTCCTAGAAACTGTCCCAAACAGTGCGCCCTGCTATCTCTCTCAGTCCTGGTGACTTCCCAATCCTCTGCGGTATGCCTGGACCTCGGATGGATCCCCCTAGGGAAATGTGCCCCCTCTGCTACTGGAAAACTGCCCCCTAGTGATTCCACCGTCGGAATTGGTTGATATGTGTCTCAAACTGATCGCCCTGGCCTACTGTGAAATGGGTCGGAAGGATTTCCCTGGATCTGATCTGATGATCGCTCGGGAACCCCAAATGTGTCCTACCCAAGTGTCGCAACCTCAACGGCTGGAAAATGTGCCACGGATGATTTCTCCGTCGAAATATGACGAGAAATCGGGCAAAAGATGCGCCTTGCCTCCTCTCAACTAGGTCAGAAGTGAATCTCTGGATTCTCCCTGTATGGGACAAGTCGACTCAATACCTCCTCAGAAGTTGCACCCTCACCCTGAATAAGTGCGCCCTTGCTGCTGGAACCTGTGAAACTGATGTTGAAGACTGATGGAAGACCTGTGTGATCTCCCCGATGACTAGGGTGTGTCTCTCAACACTGAAATCAGCCACTGGTGTATTACTCTTGGAATCCACTGAGCTATCTCTCCTGAGATGGCCTCTCTCAATGACAAGTCAAAATCTGCATAATGATGAATTAGGTCGCTTTACCTTCTCTTATAGTTGCCCGAAACCCTAATTTGTTGTTGACTCTATTTTTAGCTCGTATGTTCTATTTTTATCTCAAGTTGGCTTAAAAGCGCTTTTAGCCACTTTTAGTTCAATGTCACTTTCAAATTATAACACCCTCGACTGGAGTGACCTCTAGTAACCATATTTACCCCTTCCTCGCCCTGGCTATAGTCTAACGGGGTTGTTTAGACCATTAAGCCTCCTCTCTGGAGCTCCTATTTGGAAAGGGACATTACAGTCCTCCCTTCCAAAAATTGTTTGTCCTCAAGCAATACCAATCCAGGGTGCTGCAACACCTGCTCACTCTCCCAAGTAGCATCCTCTACTGGAAGCCCTCTCCATCTGATCAAACACTCTCTGATGACCCTGCTCCTCAGTTTCTGCTCTCGGAATTCCAGTACCTCCTCCGAAACTAACTCCAACTGTCCCTCCTCATCCAATGGGGGAAGCTCCTCTTATGTGTTGATGAATAGTCCCACCGCCTTCTTGAGGCAAGATACGTGGAACACATTATGAATCTTGCTCCCCTCTGGAAGTTGTGGCTCATAAGCAACCTTGCCTACCCGGCGCACGATCCTGTAAGGTACATAAAATCTGGGCTTGAGCTTCTCAGCCCCACTCTTCTTCAGAGATGACTATCTATAAGGTTGGAGTCTCAAGAAAACCAAATCCCCAACCTCGAAGTTGCGCTCTATCCTGTGCCTGTTCGCACTCATCTTCTGTTGATTTCGTGTTGTCTACGGGTTCTCTTTCAGCAATTTGAGAATCTCCTGACTCTTTGTGATCCAATCCTTGGCCTTGGGAACTCTGCTCTCCCTGAAAACCAAGTCTATCAAAGTGGGAGCATCATACTCGTACAATGCTCAGAAGGATGTCATACCAATGGACATGTGGAAAGTGGTGTTGTCACAATGCTCTCCTAAATGTAGCCACCTGACCCATGTTCTCTGTTGTCCACCCACATAGTTCCTCAAATACCCTTCAGCCCACTTGTTGACGATCGCAGTCTGCCCATCTGTCTGAGGGTGATAGTTGGTGTTGGGTGTCAACTCTGTCCCCACCAATCTAAACAAATCCCTCCAGAATGTCCCAATAAACCAACTATCCCTGTCACTGATGATGTTCCTCGACAACCCATGAAGTATGAAGACCTCTCTGAAGAATAACTCGGCTACCTAAACTATGTTGTACTCTACCGGTATGGCATAGAAGTGAGCAAACTTGGCCAATCTGTTGACCACTAAATAGATGCATTCCTTACCCTGGACCTTGGGTAGGCCTGTGATGAAGTCCATCGATATGCTCTCCCATTTCTGCTCCGGAATGGGAAGTGGTTGAAGTAGCCCTACTAGAAGCGTATGCTCTGACTTGTTTTGCTGACAAGTCACACACTCACTGATGTACTTCATAACGTCCTGTTTGAGACCCTTCCATGAGAACCTCTCCCTGATCTGCCTATAGGTTTTGAAAAACCCCTGATGGCCTGCTAGTGGTGAATCATGAACTGTTGCGAGGATCTTCTTCTTGAGCCTTGAATCTAGTACTAAGTAGACTTTGTCCTTACAGAATATGACATCGTCAATGACCCTGTACCTGTCATCCTGAATCTATCTATCCAAAACCTCACAAGTGAACTTGTTCTTGGAATATTCCACTAACAAGTGGGATTTCCAATCTATTGAAATCTCCATCAAAGAACATGTCGCAGATCTCCTAGATAGCGAATCGGCCACAATGTTCTTCTTCCCCTTGACATACTCTATGTCGAAGTTGAATGCATGTACCTTCATCACCCATTTTTGTTGGCACTCACTGAGGTCCTTCTACTCAAGGAAATACTTCAAGCTATTGTGATCTGTTTTGACCACGAAGTTGTTGCCCACCAAATATTGTCTGAATTTGGTTAAGGCATGCATGATTGCCAACATTTCCTTGTCATAAATGGAGAACAACCTCTCGGGTTGACTAAGCTTCCTTCTCTCGAATACAATGGGGTGTCCTCCCTGCATCAAAACTGCCCCAATACCCTCGTCGGATGTATCACACTCTAATACATATGGCTAAGTGAAGTCCGATAATGCTAACACTAGACAGGTGCCCATGACTTCCTTCATGTGATCAAAGGCTTTCTGTGACTCATCGATCCAAATGAAGGCCCCATGTCGAGTAAGATTTGTAAGTGGTGCTCCAAGCTGAGAAAACCCCTGACAAACCGCATGTAATAGCTACATAGCCCAAAGAAGCTCCTCAACTCTATCACGTTCCTGGGTGTTGGCCAATCCAAAATGGCCCTGATCTTCTCCTGGTGCACCTATACCCCATGTGACTGTGTCTCCATGATACTCAGTACCTCATCCAAGTGCCACATATGCACATGCCATGTCTTACTGTAGACCAAGATGTCGTCGAAGAAAACCAAGACCAATTTCCTCAATTGATCCCTGAATATGTGGTTTATGCAAGACTAAAATGTAGTCGGTGCATTGGTTAGCCCAAATGGCATAACCAGAAACTCGAAATGACCAAAGTGGCATCTGAACGTCGTCTTCTCTATGTCTTTCTCTCTGATGTTGATCCAATGATATCAAGAGCAAAGATCAATCTTTGAGAAGAAAATTGCTCCATGTAGCTCATCCATCAACTCATCTATATGAGGGATAGGATATTGGTTCTTGACGGTCTCCTTGTTCAAGGCCAGGTAGTCAATGCACATCCTCATGGTACCATCCTTCTTCGAAACTAAGACAACTGAAGAAGCGAATGGATTGTTGTTAGGTCTGATGTGTCCCATCGCTAGCAATTCCTTAATTGATTTCTCTATCTCATCCTTGAACCTCCTAGGATGACGATAGGGTGGTGTGATCATAGGTTTGGCCCCCTCCTCCAACTCAATGGTGTGTTCAAACCCCCTGTCTGGTGGCCTCCCTGGTGGAATCGAACCAAAAACATGTTGATGTCGTCCCAACAAGTTCCTGATCTTTGTCTGATATTGTTGCCGACCCTCTGAATCCTTCTATGTAGTGATCAAGCACCCTTCAGCATATGCTACCTCCCCATGCTTGAAGATCCTCTCCATCCTCTTGGTCGAAACTATCCGGGGTGCCCCTGTCAACATGCCCCTATGAACGATCCTCTTCCCGTCACTGTCCCTAAACCCCGTCTCCAAGGTTTGGTAGTTAGTGGTGATTTTGCCCAATGTGATCAACCACTGGACTCCCAATATCACATCTGTGTCAGATAGGTCAACTACATAAAATGTGTCTCACTGTGTAGTTACCTAACTTTATCTCTAAGTCTGAGACTCTATCAAGACACTCCATTGTATTTCCATCTACTACTACAACATCGAATCCCTCAAACTCCTCTGTCTGAAGTGCCCACCTCGACACCAATGAAGCATCAATGAAGTTGTGGGTGGCTCCACCATCGATTAGGGCGATTGCCCGCTGTCCCTGAATAGTCCCTCTGATCGGGAGGGTGTCATACCTGGGAACACCAGAAAGGGTTGTTATGACTCCTCCCTTTATTGGTTTATGTGTGTTAGCCTGCTTAGGAAGTTGTGGCGCTACATGTGGGTGGGTCCCTACCAGTGTCGGTGGTCTCCGTGGAGGTTGCTCCTCTGTCTGTGATGGCTCCTCCTTTAAGCTAGTAGATCCCATGTCCTACTCCTCCTCCTCACTATCCACATTGTTTGTTGTCGCCTCAATATAATGGATCTCTCCCTTGCCCATGCACCTATGGCCTGGAACCCAAGGGTCTCTGCAAGAGAAGCATAGCTTCTTCCTCATCAACTCTTGTCTAGTGTCATCATCCAATTTGGGCTTACCCTTCCATTCCCTTTGAGGATTTCTCGGATCCCTGTCTCTCTGTGGTACAAAGGGTTTGGTAACAAGTTTGGGTTTCAATGTTGAGTCCCCCATGTCTCTCGTGAGCACAATGGCCTCCTGTAGGGTGTGAGGATTGAAAGCCTTAACCCAACCTCTCAATGGCTATGTCAATGCCTCGGTGAACAACATCACCAGTCTGTGCTCTGATATGTCGAATACAATCACTGCCTTCCACTGGATTTCTGTGATGAAGGTCTCGACTAATGTTGTCTGTCTCAACTACGTAAGGTCCCTAAAATGGAGCTCTGGATCTCTTCTATCAAATCTCTCCATCAACCTCTCTATGAACTCTAAGTACAAAGTAATGCGGTTGTGACCTAAGGTCACCAGCCCATGGTACCACCACTCGTGGGCCTCCCCATCCAAGTGCAAAGTGGCGAAATTGATAGCCTCGGACTCTATCATCGGGTTAAGCTTGAAGTATGTATCAAGCTTTTGTACCCATGCCTAAGCTAAGCATCTCAACGATCCGTCGAAAGTAGGAATGTTCAGTTTTCCCACTTTCTTAATGAAATCCATGTTGTGAGTTTGCCCATTGCCCCTATGTGCCTCTCGGGATCTGTTTCGATATCGGATCGAACAATAGTCTTGCAAACTCATGTCTGCATGGAACTCTAGTCCTAGTGCCAAGTAGTCTCTCCTGTACTCCCCGAATGGATCATGTAGCAATACCTGTCCCTAACCTGGTTGTCCTCCTGCATGCCCTAGCTGTCCCAATGGTTGTCCCAATGGTTGCCCTCCATGAAACTATGGGTATAAAGGTCGAGGAATCCTCCCAGATGATGTGTAGGCTTGGACTGGTGAAAGGTGTGTACTAGCTCCGCCCTGAGATCCACTGGAGCCACTAGCCCCACCTCCCTGGTGTCCTCCTGAACCACTCGCTCCTCCTGCAGCATTGGCACCTATAGTGCACACGCTATGATGGATCATCTGTGTACTGATGGCCATTTGTTGTATGGAGTGCATCATGTCCCTCTGCCCTCTAGCTAGGTCATTCAACATGGCCTGCGTACTGTCAACATGTGTCTCGGAGCCTTTCCCCCTACCCTCTGGTGTCTCACGCATGTCACCCATAGTTGCCTCTATCTCTGCCTCTGTGTCAAAGTTGGTATGCTCTCTGTCCTCTAACTCTAGCTCTGTATCAGACTGAGTGTGGAAGGAAGTGTAGTCCCTTTCATTCTTGTCTCTTCGATCTCTACTATGACCTCTGCGGTACTGGATGTACTCCTCCCCAATATGTCCTCGACCCTCTGGGTATTCTTCACCTGTTCCTGGAATCATGGGGTCATGAGAAGTACTTTCTTCACATGCTGGCAGGAAGAAAGATCTGATACCACTGTAATGTTCCCGACCCGACTAGTCAAGGAAATACTTCTAATCTCATGTGACCAAAAATCTGATCTACTACACTATGGGTTTTTGGATGCGTTTTAGATGTGTATGTGTATAATTAATTGTTTACAGCATATATATGGAGCATACATATAGTAAATGACACAAAAAACTGTAAATGATATATTATGATATCTCTGAAGTACAATGTCAAATGCGACTGAAATAAAATAAATCACTCGGCTAGATCAAATGACAAAAGGATCTTAGCCGGAATACAATAAGCAAACTAAAACAATAATACTCGCTAATAGAAGACTATTGCGGGATCAATGGAAGAGGTGTAAGATCTGTTGCAAGCTATGACAGCTCATACGGCAACTGCTGTAAGTCTGGAAAGTTCGCCCTACTGGCTAGACCTCTCAGATCTCCCTGGAAATTGTCCCAAACAATGCGCCTCGCTGTCTCTCTCAGTCCTGGTGACTGTCCGGTCCTCTTTTGGTATGTCTGGACCTCGGATGGGGATCCCCCTAGGGAAATGTGCCCCCTCTTCTACTGGAAAATTGTTCCCTAGTGATTCCATCATCAAAATCGGCTGATATGTGTCTCAAACTGATCGCCCTGGCCTACTGTGAAATGGGTTGGAAGGGTTTCCCTAGATCTGATATGATGATCGCTCGGGAACTCCAAATATGTCCTCCCCGAGTGTTGCAACCTCAACGACTGGAAAATGTGCCTCGAATGATTTCTCCGCCGGAATCTGACAAGAAACCAGGCAAAAGATATGCCTTGCCTTCCTCTCAGCTGGGTCGAAAGGGAATCTTTGGATTCTCTATGTATGGGACAAGTCGACTCAATACCTCCTCAGAAGTTGCGCCCTCACCATGAATAAGTGCGCCCTTACTGTTGGAACCTGTGAAACTGCTGTTGAACACTGATGGAAGACCTGTGTGATCTCCCCGATGACTAGGGTGTCTCTCAACACCGAAATCAGCCACTGCTATATTCCTCTCGGAATCCACTGAGCTATCTCTCCTAGGATGCGCCTCTCTTCACAATGACAAGTCAAAATCTGCATAATGATGAATTAGGTCACTTTACCTTCTCTTATAGCTGCATGAAACCCTAATTCGTTGTTGACTCCATTTTTAGCTCGTTTGTTCTATTTTTAGCTCAAGTTGGCTTAAAAGCGCTTTTAGCCACTTTTAGCTCAATGTCACTTTCAAATTATAACACCCTCAGCTGGAGTGACCTCTAGTAACCCTGTTTACCCCTTTCTAGCCCTGGCTATAGTCTAACGGGGTTGTTTAGACCATTAAGCCTCCTCTCTAGAGCTCCTATTTGGAAAGGGACATTACATTCTTACACTTCATTGCAAGTACCAACTAAAAAGACTCATTCACACTAGGATTCTCAAACTACTTTGTCGATCTATCTTGTCATAAGAGCTTAGTGCTCAACTACTCAAATGTCAAATCTTTATCAATACTAGTAATTTTCAAGGTCTCAAAAAAAATTGCATATGAAAAAAGCAAACTTTTCAAAGTTATAACCACCATATCTTCTTCCTCCATTGTCCTTTCAATGATCTCTAATATCCTTAATTTTTAACAAATGATCTTGCAAGGAGTCAGACTCCTCCATTTTAATTGAAAATAACCAATTTTTCGAGAAGAATGCTCCACTTTGGTCTAAGGTTTCATGCATCTCTCATAGATTCCCCCAAAAGGCAAATGCATCATCACCATCACCAACTTTAGGAAGTATCGCATTCATTACCGAGAGCTTGATCAGCATCACAACCTCTTGCTTCTTTGCACCATATTCCACATGGGCATTCATATCAATTTGACTATGCACTTCTTTTCCCATTACAAACTTGTCCCATATGGAAAGCATCTTTTGTTTCCATGATATAAAATTCTAACCATTAAACTATTTGTTTTCGTGCAACAATACAGATAAACTAGCCATTTTTCTTGGATTGAAATACACCACACAAATTTGAATTCACCACTACAACTCAGCAATTGAAAGCCCTATTATTGTCCCAAACCAAAACACACTCTAAATCCAAGTCTTGAAATTCTTGCCAATAAAAAAAAACGTTCTATGCCCAAAAGATAATTTTCCAAAAAACATAATTTCTCTACTAAAATCACTAGTACCTTTTGCTTTGCAATACATAACTAGAATTTGATGTAGACATGCATTAATACCCTTCAATTTCTTTGCCCTATATGCTAATAAATCTGTCCCCGCAACCAAGTTCACACAGCAGTTTTGTCCCCACAATGCATGCTACAAGTAACAAGGCATCACGAGTACAACATTAGCATATCTGCATATTCCCACACATAGCATTTCTAATCAATGGTGCCTTCTCTCAGCACATTGATGGCATCATAAAATGGCTTATTCTATTAGATCCTTACTTATGGACACCCTTATCGCTCACCCTAATGGCGACTCGACGGTTCAATTCTCTGGTGGTTTGGCAGCTCGATTCCTCAACATCTCCTATTCAGCGACTTTTACTTAAAGCAACGACAACTACCAGTTTATTAGGTGGCTATACCTTTGCCCAGCAACTTAGAAGGACTCCCTTCTGGGAGTTCAACTCCATGATAGCCCTAGCTAATCACTAGATAGGCCCACATGTGAAGTGCTCCAACTCCAAGGTTGCACATGTCAAGCTCCAAGGTAAGTTCATCCATCAAGAAAGGGTTCCAAGGTGAGAGATCCACAAAACAAGATCCAACGCTCGCCTCCAAAGGTCTTCAATACTCCAATGCTATCTCCTAAGCCATGCACTCCTCCAGGTTCGCCACACCACTACAAACACTCCTCAACCCAAGCATCCTCAAGTCAAGTACAAACCTCCATGTAAGCAACCAAGTGTCCCCATGCTACCTGTTATCCACCAATTTGCACAAGCTGGATTTCCTGAAGAGCCGCCAGAGAATGAGCAAGAAATGCTCATATATGTAGATTTCAGTGATTCAGCAGGCCTTAAAAGGGCCCCCTTTTTCCACATTTCCACTATTGTGATAAATGTCCTAAGTATGAGATATTGTAAAAGGCTATTGGCCACCCTTGATCTGGGAGTGGGCACATACTCCGGAGTGTTTTTTTTTACTTGTTAATTATTTTTTTTGCTTGCCTTAGTGAGCGATTAAATAATTTCTAAGTTTTTTCACTCAAAAAAAGACTTGCTCCAAAGCCGAAGTATGTGTTGACAAG
>JZKD02S0248152.1:653685-665912 GCA_000966675.3 Picea glauca
CCTCATAACCCACTTTTGGGTTAATTCCCTAAGTCAACTCATGTCCCCTCAAAATCACCAAAAAGGTGATTTAATGTTCACTTTACCAAAAAGTGACATAATGTACTTTAACCAAAGTCAAAGTACAAATAGACATAAAGTAACTAGGACAAAGTGCCAAATGACTTTCCCACATGTGCTAAGGAGGGAAAACACATGGGGAACACCTCCCAAGGTACACAAATCAACATCAAACCCTAGGGAAAATGGCTCACTAAGGTGTAGAAACCCTAGGCCTTAGTGTGTTTTCTCCTTCCTTAGCTCAATGACAAGTAAAAAACGGCTAGGCTAGAAGAATAGGATTAGAGTGTTGCTATGGCAAGGCTCTATCTTACTTCAGCAAATCAAATGGCTCTTAATCTTAGTAGGGACATGAGACAAGGACCTTAGCATGTGCTTGTCACCTAGGTTTTGATTCAGCAAATTATAATAACAAATGCAAGTAAACAATACTATAACCATTCAATTAAGAAGTGTTGCAGAAATTCACTTACATAAAGCAAGAAATCATCTAGCAAAACCCTAGTTGTAAACCTTCCACCAAGAGAAATGCCAAAAAAGCCAAGAAAATGTCTCCTTCAACAAGTGCGCCTCAAATTTTCGGCCAAAACCCTAGAAGAGGGCAGAAATTTCAGACCTCACCAAGTGGTGAGTGGAAGATGATGAAAATAAGAGAGTTTAGATCTCTTATTTATACAATACCAAGTGACCTTATTAAAATTTAGGTCACCAAAAGGCCGACAAGGCCAAAATAACAAATGATATTGTTTTACATTAAATGTCTTAAATTAAACCCTAATCAAGCAAAAGGTGAGACGTCATCCCTTTTCTAGGGTGACGTTAGCCCTTTCTAGGGAAAATGTAGTCTCCTGGAGAAAAATGTTAGCCCTCCTTGGGCTTCTCCAATCTGCCACACGTGCCAAAACTGCCATGGTTGTCTCCCAAAACGTCCATAATGTTGGATGACATCATGGGCATCCTGGGTGACGTCCTGGGCCTTCCAAGGCCAACGTTCCAGTGAAAAGGGGACAACCCCCCTAGGTAAGGCTCTGTCAGGGTGCCTCTGTGGAACGTCCTCCTCTTCTCCGATGCAAACCCCTCTGTCTTGTCTCTGCCCCCTACTAGGGTCTCAGCATCCATCTAATGGGCTCTTCGGCCCCATGGAGGTCCGAACTAATCATCTCCCCATGTGTACCTGTCCAATGTGGTACCTGTCTGTCCGGTATGATCCTGCACATCAACAGATACGCCCTCCATGGGCTCATAAGTCACAGGGATCATAGCAATGTCAATCACATCTAATCATCAATATTATTAAACATGTGCATAAAACCCCTTTTACCCAGTCAAGTGCTCAAAGACATTTATACAAATCTGTAATGCAAGTTTGGAGGAAGTGACAAGGCATCCTATTGGGCTAGTGTCCACTGGAAAAGGGATGTTTCCGGAAGAGATTAAATCCAAGTCATGTAAATGGGTGAGGTGGATAAGGGATGTCCTGACAAGGGGTGCAGTGATAGCAGGGAATGTGGGTGCCTTTGTAGAAGGCGAGCTACACCTGTCCTAGATGCAAATGTTTCCAAGCCCATTCATGCCTTTTATCCTTTATTTCTTTATTTCTTTTTCTTCAAGAAGCTAATCAAGGGACACTGCCCTGGCGTGGTGACCAGTGGTGACAATGTTACCCACAAGCACTTTCACGGAAATGAGAAGGTTGGCTCGTGATGAGACCCCCTTTCTCTTGGCCATGCAACCAAGAGCCATTACCCTGGCGTGGTAACCAGCTGCTAGTAGTGTCATACCGCTAGATGCCCATGGACCTAATAGGTTGGCTCGTGATGAGACCCCCTATCCTCTGACTAGGTCTTGTTTTATTATTTTTATGGGTCCCTCTTGTTTCTTGTTAAGAAGCCTTTTACTGCTTTCTCGGGGATCCCTGGGCGAAGCATCTCGAGGTTTTATTTTTAGGCTTTTATCTTTTGTCAGCTTGCTTTTACCTTTTGGGCCTTTAGCCCCTTCTTCCCACAAGGTAAGGTGCAACCCTTAAATGATTGGCCAACCCAATGCCCAGACAAATGTAATGGGATGGATGAGCGGGAAGTAAGATGAAAAAGTGGTAAAATGACGGGAGTGGACGATGACTTTTCATAAATCCCCCCAGTGGCAACTCAAAACCTATGGGCATAGGCTTACTAGGGAATCCTGTCATTCCCCCCAGATATGGTCAAGTGGTTAAGTATATGATCCAAGCATTTGTTAGAAACAAAAGGAATTAAATGCACATATTCAAGGTTTGGGGATCAGAGTGACACATACCATGATACCCGGACTCATTACCTTGTGGAGCAAGAACCATCTCTGATACAGGACCAAGCCGAGGTGATGGATGTTGCTACTGCTGACAAAGTGGATGCGGTGAAAGGAAGAAAACATGGGCCCTCCAGGGCCATGCTCAAATCGATCTGGCTCTCGGTACTCCATGTCTAGGACCTGTGGGCCTCGAGACATAATCTACTTAGTTATCCCTAAAAGTGGGGGATAACAATGCCGAAGTAAACCAAGACTGTTGATCGGGAAAGACGCGTGGTGCACGATCCTTACACCGGAAGAAAACACTGCGGGAGAAAAGGCTACAGAAATGTTCGAAGCTCCCGAATGCCGAAGTCCCGAAATGACCTTGTGTCGTTGATTTAAAACGGATGCGTGGCGCTTGATCTAGAACTCCGGGTACGAATTACTTTGGGAGGAAAGGTTGTGTGAGCCTCTGGGACTCCCAAACGTCGAACTCCCGAAGTGAATCAGGACCATTGAAATCCCCGAGGACATGCGGCGTTGGATTGTGAACTTCAGAGAATTGCCATTCTGGAGGACTCGCACGGTGGTTGTCTTGGCACCTGTTGTTTTGGCGCCTTGTCATAGCCCACGGTCATATGCAAGTATAGAGGAATGGAAGAACCCGAAGACTTGGGAGAGGATATCTGCCAGCTCTGAGCTCGGTTCAGAGCATGGAGACCGTGGCTGGAAAGCTCTAGAAGAGCGGAACAGAATAGGGACCCCGAATGAGGGTATTGTTTTTCTTGAGAAGAATGAAATTTTTACGCCCCTCCATGGGTGTGTGACAGTGTATGATTAGAACCTGGATGGCCCATGATAGATTTGCACATTCGAGATGGCTTACTCAATGGTTGCTTGACCTCAGTTAGATGCTTTCATGACATTCGTCCTTGGAGCATTGGAGATCATGAGATAGCATGGTGACATGGAGGAGATTGTTTTCTTGGAGAACGCCTTGCATTGGAGGAAGAGCATTTGGCATTCAAAAGGAGGGCATTGAGCCCTAGGCAAGATGTGTTAGTTTGGATGCTTGTATAGAGGCATGGAGTTGACTTGGGGACACCTAAGTTGCGACAGTGCTCATGCAAGGGGAGTCGACCCAATGGAGTACATGGTTTATGAGGAGTCTTGGAGGAGTGTTGGACACATCTCATGGAGGGCCTTGCTTGCCTTGGATCTTGACATGTGTACCCTTGGAGTGTAGCACTCCACATATGTGAGCCTACTTGTGGCTTTGTAGGATGCTTGTAAAGGTTTCAACCACATATATTTTGTTGACCTCCCTTACCTCTCATATATATAAAGGAAGGAGAGAGTCCTTTCATCATTCTCATTCTTGTTCATTATCTTGTGTTACAAATGTGACCAAGAGGAGCACACTAGTCTTCCTCTCTCTTGTGCATCTTCATTTGTACTTTATCTCTCTTGTCTTCGAGTCACTAGGGTTTCTTAGAGCTTTTGGCGCATCTTGAATACTAGAGTTAGGGTTTCATCCCTTGGAGACTTGGAGATTAGGGTTTTGTGATGAATCCCTAGGTTGTAGTTATTTAAGTGAAGAAGAAGAGGAAGCATCTTGCCTTGGAGGATATGCTAGGGTGATGCTTGCTTGTTAGAGCTCCTTTGTGTCAACTTGGGTTTTCTTGGTTTTCCCTAGCTAGGGTTTTGGAGAGCTAGAGGATCATACTAGCATTGGAATAAGGCTATGGTATGTACATGAACTTCATCTTTATACGTATATATGAAGTTTCCAGTTGTTCAAAATTGTTTCTATTGGAGATGTTATTTTAATTTTTCAACCATTTATCTCTTCATCGTTTGGTAATTTTCGGCACTTGTATGTCCTGTTGGTTTGACATAAGGCTGAAATTGTTGAGTGAATTAAAATCAATATTGAAGAAGACAGAGCAGATTTTCTGTTGTATTTACAACTGTCATAAACTGAATTTCTGATCAATTTTATGCATAATATAATTGCCCTATAGAGCTGAAACTTGTTGGCATACTTTGGTATCTTTTCTCTTGAAATTGTCTGGTGAATTGGGGTTGTTGGCAAAATATTGTTCATTATTGCTGCTCTTTTATTTATATTTCATAAGAGCCCTAAGGCTCAAAATTCTCAAGGTTAAGATCCATGAAACCACTAGGAAAGAGGTGAAAGTTTCTGAAGTCCATTAATTGCCCTAGCACAAAAAGTTTATACATGGTATCAAAGCTTTTGTGACTGAGATTAATCTAGGTGTAAGAGGGACTTGGTATTTCAGTTGTGGCATGCTTGGGAGAGGTGCTTGAGCTTGTTGAGGTTGCTAGGGTTTTACACCTAGGTCTCTTGGAAGAAGCACTTGGACCCTAGAAAGGGTTTTGTCTACTTCATATATTGTTGATTTGTGTACTTGAAAATTGTTCTAGAATGTGTAAGATGACTCTTTGTCTTAGAGAGCGTGATAGGTTGGATGGGGTTTCCAATTTTGTTACTTATGGAGGAAACCAATCTTTGGGAGCATGTTGTGAAAGTGATTCTAAAACCTATCAATCCAGCACAGTTGGTTATTTATCGAAAGAAGGAATCCAAGGCTAAGAGAACCATTCTTGATTCAATAAAGGATCATTTCATCTCTCACATTGTAGAGATGAAGACAAGTAAGGGCATGTTTGGAGCTTTGATTGAGTTGTTTCAAAACTTTTGTGTTTCTCGGCAAAGGCTCCTACGAAACCATCTTTCAATCGATCGTATGAGCAAGACAAACACTGGAGTGAGCTACTTGATCAGGATCACTAAGTTGATCAATTGGCCACCACTTGAACACAAGTGGAGGATCAGGCATTGGTGTCCTTTGCTTTGAATGGGCTTGTTCCTTCCTGGATGCCTTTTGTTTAGGGTGTTTGAGATGGTGAGACCTTGCCAAAGTTTGCAAAGCTTTGGATTGATCTTGTGCAGAAAGAAATCATATTGCAATCTTATTCAAAGAAACAAGGAGAAGTAGATGCAATTGATCTCATTGAGAAGATGAAGAAGGGTAGTAAGAAATGCTAAAAGAAGAAAGAAGGTGCACATACAGGAAAGGACTTCAGTAAGGTGATGAATTTCCATTGTCAAAAGACAGGGCATGATGTTAGCCAATGTCCATTGGAGAATAAGGGAAAGGGAGTGAAACAAGTTGCAACTAGGACTGCAATAGGTGTAGAGACGGATCCCCCTCAACCTAAGACTACCTTTTCCATGGCCTCTTGTTTGTCCTCTAACACTGTGTCTAGTGTTGGATGGTATGTGGACAAAGGAGCTTCGACACGTATGACATATGACAGGTCATTATTCAACAGGTTTCAAGAACAAGAGGGAGGCATGAGTGTGGAGCTTGGTGATGATGTTACTTATCCTATGAGAGGAGTTGCCTCAATTTCCATCCAGATGCCTTAAGGTGATGTTCTTGAGTTGAGTGATGTTCTATTTGTTCTTGGTTTGAAGATGAGTCTTCTTTCAGTTTCTTGTATGACAAATGTAAAGTGGAGAGTTGCAGTTGAAGGTCAACAATGCGCCATCAATGATTGTAGTCTAGCTAGTCTGAGAACTTTGGTTAGAGGAGTGAGAGAGGGTGCCCTTTACAAGTTACTTGTTGATCCAATGGCACTTGTACATTCCAGTGAGATGTTGGATGAGTCTTCTAGTTTTTAAGATGCTCAAGAACATGTAGGAGCACTTAGATCTTCAATGAGGCTAATTATAACTCCTACGAGATATGTTAGTCATATTGCATTGGTTTCTTCCACCAGTGAGCCTTCCAATTGTCTAAAGGAGGGGAGGGGTGTGATTCCTTAATGGAGGATAATGTTGGGATTAATTCCATGATTGCAATTGATGGGAGTATTATAGAGTACTTGGACAACATTCCTGGATTCTCTCAAACAAGGGGAGTTGACCATAATGTTACCTTTGCTTCAGGATTCTTTCGGGATGAGGGAGTTGACCTAGTTCAAGTTGTTTCAACTGTCGAAGGTTTTAAGGTGCATGAGAGGGATTCTCATGTGCACAGGTGGTTGGTAGCCCTGCATGAGTTGTTACCTATACCACAAGCTTGGTATCTGAGGATCGATGAGTTGACTTGTGGATATTTCTATATCAGTGACTTTGATAGATATGATTCACTTGTCTTGGTATTGTATGGAGATGTGATTATCTTTGCAAGGCGTCGTGAACAGCTCATGATGTGGTATCCAAAGATTTTGACCCATGATGTTGACTTGAGGGATGTTGGAGTTTGGCAAGTTGCTTTGACCCAAGGTTATGTTCCTTCAGATTCATAGGTGGTTAATGTTCTTCAAAGGTTCAAGATGTTGTGATAGCTTCCTGTGATGGATCATTGACAATTCCTTTTCAAGAAATAGTGATTGATTATGTGACTATAGCGGGTACATATTTGCAAATGGCAGGTTTGATGGAGTTGCAAAGGGTGTCGACATGTGTTAGTGAAAACGCTTTCTCATAAAGAGGGACTATTAGCTTTCAGGGTTACTCCGAAAGTGTTTACACCATGCTTGGGGTGCTTCATGAGATTTGGGGTACATGTATAATTAGCCCCTAGATGGTCCATGAGGGATTTGCACATTGGAGATGGCTTACTCAATTGTTGCTTGACCTCAATTGGATGCTTTCATGACATTCTTCCTTGGAGAATTGGAGATATTCAAACAACTTGGTGACATTCTACATGTTGGCCACATGGATGAGGTTGTTTGCTTGGAGAATGACCTACATTGGAGGAGGAGTGTTTGGCAATCCGAAGGAGGGTGTTGAGCACTAGATAGCATGGGGTAGCTTGGATGCTTGCATGGAGGCATGGAGTTGACTTAGGGGCACCTAGGTAGCAATAGTGTTCATGCAGGGGGAGTGGATCCAATGGAGTACATGGTTTATGAGGAGTGTTGGAGTCCTTAGAGGCTTGAAGGAGGAGCGATGGACACATCTCGTGGAGCGCCCTTGCATTAGAGCCTTGCTTGTGTATGACATCACCTTGGAGCTTGACATGTGTACCCTTAGAGTGTAGTGCTTCACATGTGCAAGCCTATTTGTGGCTTTGTAGGTTGCTTGTAAGGGTTTAGGCCCAAGCTTCACATATGTTTTTTTGGCCTCCCTTACCTCTCAAATATAGAGAGGAAGGAGAGAGTCATTTCATCATTCTCATTCTTGTTCATTATCTTGTCTTAGATATGTGACTAAGAGGAGCACACTAGTCTTTCTCTCTTGTGCATCTTCATTTGTACTTTATCTCTCGTCTTCGAGTTGCGAGGATTTCTTGGAGCTTTTGGAGCATCTTGAATACTAGAGTTAGGATTTAATCCCTTGGAGACTTGGACATAAGGATTTTGTGATGAAACCCTAGGTTGTACTTACTGAAACGAAGAAGAGGAGGCACTAGTCTTGAAGAAACTCTTGTGAAAGTAATTGATAAAACCTCTCTCTCATATCTCTCAAGTATTCTACTAACTCTACTAACTCTAACCCTAGCAAACTTGTAATATCTCTCGTTGTTGTTATAAAAGTTTGCTACAGCCATCTAAAACTACACTAAATTGTTGCATACACTCGTCTAAAGGTGGCTTAACTCACTCAGAAATTTCCTCTAATAATTGCATAATATTYTATTGGTTGATCTGAAAATTTTACTTAATCTAAAATTCAAGATCTTTTAACCATTATTTGCATGTGAATTTTTAACTGTTAACCATCTTTGTAATGCAAAATTAAAGAAKATCTATCAAGCATATGAGCACATAAACATGTAAGCAAACCATCTATGAACAAGATTTGGTAACGGAGTTCACCAGACTTCCTGGCTACGTCTCCGGGTCCACTCCAACAGTGCAACCGCTCTTTAATTAATCTCAAATGCTTAAAAATTACAAAAAAAAGGCTTACATAAGAGCTCTCAAAAACCAACTTTCAAATCTACAATTCTGGGCAGAAACAGACATCATAGGTGGTTGGAAAACGTCATTCTACAACTTTTGACTATAAACTCGAGTATGCTTGGCTCGCTCAAATGGGCTCTGGAGGCACTTTTCTGTTTGGCTACTCTGATGATGAAACGGATAGCATATTTGAAATCCCCTCGCAATTCTACAACTTTTAAGTATAAAGTCGACCTATTTCTGAGCAGGTCGCCTGGGACACCTCCTGGCACAAATTCCAATGCAGATTCTATCTGTCAGATCTGTACAGTCTCGAAAAGCGTGCCACTCCTCTTCTGAAGGCACTTTGTTGTTCAGCTACTCTGATGAAAAAACAGAGAGAATATTTGGGATCCTCTTGAAATTCTGCAACTTTTGAGTATAAAGTCGACCTATTTCTGAGCAGGTCACCTAGGACATTTCCTGGCACGGATTCCAATGCAACCTCTGCCAACCTCCCCTGCCTCGGTTTGCGTGCTTAGCTAAATAAGCAAAGCCGCTAACTAGTTCGCTACATTTAGCGAACCTCTTCCAAATTTGGTGGTAACCGCCAGATTTGGCTGAATCCACCAACTACTGGGCTTCTAGAAGGGGAGCATGGCGCCTTCTGATTGGGCCACGTGTCAGCCTCTCATTGGTTGATGCCACACACCCTGTTGACGTCATCATCCATACAGCCCTACCACGTGTCACCTGTTCACGTCATCATCTATATGGCCCTGCCACGTGTCATCTGTACGGCCTGCCACGTGTCATGCTGACGTCATCATCCATACTGCTGACGTCATCACCTGTACGACCCTGCCACGTGTCCTGTTGACATCATCATCTGTACTACTGACGTCATTGCATGTACAGCCTGCCACGTGTCACATGTATGGCCTGCCACGTGTCCTGTTGACGTCATCGTCCGTACAGATGACGTCATCCTATGTACCGCTTTCCACGTGTAACGTTCTCAGGCTGCCATGTGTCATGCTGACGTCAGCATCCATACTGCTGACATCATCAGTACGGCCTGTTGACTTTTTGTCGTTGTTTTCGAAAAACTTCAAAGTGTCATAACTTCTTCATACGAGCTCCATTTGAGAAAATAAATATATAGTCGGAATTGGGAGAACGAGCCGGACGCAATGGCACCGGTTTCATCCAAGTCTAAGAACTTTGATTTTTAAGCATTTTTCTGAACCTAGGGACCCTTCTGAGACTTCTGGGTCATTCCTAGATCCTCCTTTTTTGCATTTGAGTATTTTCGAGCGGTTTTGGATCCACCTGGATCATCAGTTATATGTTTGTTTTTCATGGTCAATTGTGGCATTTTTGAGCAATAATTATTGTTGTTGTTTCAAATCATTTACTACTTTCATATAATTGTTTACTGCGGCAAATTTGTAACAGTCATTACAATCAATCTTGTCTAGCGTCTACAGAGGTTATTTTTGCATACTTTAGCTTGGTAATTGTTGTATATATGTTGCAAAGTGTTCTTGTTCTGGGCAAGTACGAAAATCACCTTCAACCTCTTCTCTTTCCTACACCTAGACCAACAAACCGGTGATCAAGATAGAGGGCAGTAAGCTTGGCTAGTAAACTTGCTATTTGATCCCTTGAGGTCACCAGGAAGCCTCCCTTGTGGTGGACCTCATCCATCACTAAAACGAGGGAAGATCCTACTAAGGTGACAATGACAGTTTCCTCCATTGTTACGCAAGATTTGGGGATCTTGTGGTGGGCTTTGCACAAGTACAAATCCTGCTTTAACAAGCTGGAAGTGGGTCTTCAAGAACAAGTACAAATCAAAAGGCTCACTTGACAAGCAGAAAGCAAGGCTCATGGCAAAAGGATTTGCATAAAAGGAAGGTATTGATTATGAGGAAATTTTTGCCCCCACATTAAAATGGGCTACCATTCGTACTCTATTTTCCTTGGCAGCACAGAATGGATGGAAATCTCATCATATGGATGTGAAGATTGCTTTCTTGAATGGAGACTTGAAAGAGAATGTCTTCATGTCTCAACCAGAAGGTTTTGTTGTGAAGGGACAAGAATAGAAAGTATGCAAGCTCATCAAATCCTTATATGGCCTGAAACAAGCACTGCAAGCCTGGTATGAAAAGCTAACTGAGCATCTTCTGAAATTGAATTTCAAGCACTTCAATCTTGAAGATGCAACTCTATTTGTCATGAAAGAAAATTTGTGGCATATCTTGTAGTGTATGTAGATGATCTGTTAATAACAGGGAACAATGAAAGTTATATTGCATCCCCAAAGAAAGATTTGAAGAAATGCTTTGAGATGACAGATTTATGACATCTTCACTACTATTTGGGCATTGAAGTGATTCAAAATCCAAAGTACATATCCATCTCTCAAAAGAAGTATGTTGGAGAATTGTTGAACAAGTTCAACATGGTTGAGTGTAATCTTGTCTCTACTCCAATGGAATAGAATTTGAAGCTCACGTCAAAATAAGGGAATGAATTTGAGGGTGCAACAAAGTATAGACAGCTTGTGGGAAGTCTTATCTACCTTACCACCACCAGACGAGATATTTCATTTGTTGTTGGGATTCTTTCCACGATCATGCAAAAACCTTGTGAAGGACATTTGTCTACTGCAAAAAGAGTTCTAAAATACTTGAAGGGAACTCAAGATTTTGGACTCAAGTAGTCTAAGGTGGATGATTTTAACCTAATTAGATATTTTGATTCATATTTTGTTGGGGATAAAGAAAATGGAGTGTCGACTTCAGGCTATCTCATGAGTCTTGGATCAGCAGCTATCTCCTGGAGATCACACAAACAGTCAGTTCCAGCAGATTCCACAACAGAGGCAAAATATGTGGCAGTTGCAGAAGCAACTAAGCAGATTGTGTGGCTCGGGAAAACACTTGAAGATTTGCAAGAGAAACAAGTGAATTCTACTCCTCTTCTAGTTTACAATACTTCTGCAATCAAGTTAGCCAAGGATCCCTAATTCCATGATCGAACTAAGCACATCAACACAAAGTATCACCTGATTCGATATCATGTAGAGGCCAAGACGATTCACTTGAGACATTGTTCTACAAATGAGCAAATTGCGGACATCTTCACCAAAGTGCTTGGAAGAGAAAATTTGAAAAGTTCAGAATGATGCTTAGACTCACAAACACCCTTTCGGATTAAGGGGGGGAATGTTGAATACGTGATCCTCGGATTATGGTGAATTGCAAATAAAATTGTAAATAATAGGAATACGAAGAGTTGTCGGTGATAGGAAGAGTCACCCTGAAGGGGAAGACCAACAATCATTTTCTATTGTATTTATGAACCTCTCATGTTAATGCAAATCATCAAGTGTGGAGTTACAATTTCTGCCCATACCTGGTGTTAGAATTCTAGGGTAAATGAAAACAGCAGTCTCTTTCAAATTTTCAAAGCAGAAACACTTTAGATCTGAAGCATGGACTAGATATATAATAGGCAGTGACAGTAGAAGATCACAAATAAAATATTTCAGATCTTAAAATCATAAAAGCAGACCCAAAAGAAATAGTAGCAGTAAATTTGATAAGGCTTATTCAATGTCAAAGTAAACTCAGACTGTATACAATGAACAGGTTCAGATCATAGACATTGATTACAGTTCTATAGAAGCAACTGTAGATCTATAATTCAGACAGTAATAGAAGCAGAATAGAGCTCAAATCATATACTAGAACTCAGACCTTCCACAATGATAACTTCTTCTAAAACAACAGTAGATTTATAGAACTAGTTCTGAAACAAGATAAATAATACAGAGCTACCTTTTATATGACTCTGCTCAAACAGCAAACAATTCAGATCTGAACTTTAAGAGTAAGTGGTAAGGAATACATACCTGGTACCTGCCTTACCTTGGAGAAAGGAACAAAAACCACAGAAGA
>JZKD02S0248152.1:672226-732471 GCA_000966675.3 Picea glauca
CCCTGGTTACAAACCAGGGGCCCTAGACATATCTAGGGTCTTCAAATGCTTGGTCCCAGACCAAGACTTCCATGCTCCAGGCATGGTTACCCTGGTTACAAACCAGGGGCCCTAGACATATCTAGGGTCTTCATCAATATTGGTCCTAGACCACATACCCTAGGAGTGCACTGGGGGCCCTAGATCTTGTCTAGGGTCTTAGCCATCTTCAAGGAGAATGGCTCTCGCTGCTGCATGTAAATTTAACACCTGGCCTGCCAGTGATCAACGTGCAAAAGTTGGGGAGAAGATTGCGGATGTAGAGCTAGTGAACATGGCACTGATTAGATTCCCAACTTCATGGGAACCATTTGTCAAAGGTATATGTGCTCGTGAGAACCTTCCTAACTTTGAAAGGTTGTGAGATGATTGTATCCACGAGGAGACTATGATGGAATCAAAGGCCAGCAAAAAGGGTGGTGACGAGAACCTAGTCCTATTTGATCAGACAAATAAGGACAGAGGTAAAGAACCCATCAAGAATAAGGGAAAGAGTGAGGAGTCAATCTCAGAACCCAGAAAGAAGGACTTGAGTAAAATCAAGTGCTTCATTTGCCATAAGCACAATCATTATGCATCAAAGTTTTCAAATAGGAAGAAAGGTAAAGGGAAGTAGCAACAGAATCAAGGAGAAGCCTCTACAGAAACTCAAATGAACAAGTTTGTTGTCAGGTTCAAGAAGGATTTCTCAATGGTGTCTTGTCTTTCTACCAACACGGTTCCAAGGAATGCATGGTATGTGGACAGTGGTACATCTCGTCATACGGCAGTTATTTTCTAGTCTAACAAAGTAGGACTCAGGAGTACAAGTTGAGTTTGGTGATGATGTCAAGTACCCAATAGTTGGAGTTGGAATTGTTACCTTCTAGCTCAAGCCAGGTAACTCTTTAGATTTTGACGATGACTTGTTTGTTTCAGGTCTTAGAAAGAACTTGCTTTCAGTTTTGATTATGGAGGATAAGGGCTATGCAATTGAGTTCAAGAACCAGCAAGTCCTCATTAGGCCAAAGGAATCTAGAACATATACAACTCAAGTAATAGAGGCTAGAGGATATAATCTTTACAAGTTGCAAGGTGAACATCTTCGAGCTCTAGTTCATAACAATGACCAGCTTGTGTGAGTTGTGGCGCAAGAGGATGGGGCACCTGCATCATAGAGTGTCGCCTATTCTGAGGGAGATGGTCACAGGTCTTCCAGAGTTTAGTATTGAGCAATAGGGAGTATGCAGAAGGTGTACACTTACCAAGCATGCCAAGGTTGCTTTCCCAAGTAGCGAGCATAGGTCTAAGAAGATTCTAGACCTAATGCATTCGAGTGTTTGTGGACTATAGTAATCAAAACCGTAATCGGTCATCGAGTCGACCAACCCCAAAAACATGGTTGAACTGGAACCAAAAAAAAACCTAACCACAAAACCGGTCAACCAAAAAATACATTAAATATTCAAACTTTGAAAAAAACATATATATTCATGTGCATCCATATGAATGCAAAGTTTCTCATGTATATAGAAAGGGTGCATATAACCAAAATAACATTGACTGCAATCCACATCTCTAAACCAAAATACATCAACAAAGAGGCTCTAAATGGCCTCTAGAGTCCAAAAAAAATCATGCTACAACAAATAACTACATATCATCAAAATCATTGCCTATATTGGAATCCTCATCATCAATATCACCCTCTAAGCATTAAAATAAGATAGAAAAAGCTTAATATGTCTAATAAGTGATTTGGCTTGAGTGAAGAGTACATTTTTACTAGGGTCATGAAAAAGAAGTTCAACAATCAATGCAACCAACATCAAGGTACATAGAGGGCTTGGTTCTCTTGATTAAATATCAATTCCGTACCCTCATACATGATACAATCCAGTGGAAACGTTGCAATCCTACCCACCTTGAAACACTGAAAACTAATAAGTGTGCTAAATTTTGAATGGGATCTGTTGACCACCTATTTCGACTAGGGGTCAACTCCATGTACCATGAAGCTATGTACCTTGGGGTACAACCTTTTTTGAAGATTTCTAGTTCTACAAGGCAAATTTTGCCCCCGGCACGTCTTTCTGTAATCGGAATGTCCGCTCCCCTGCGTGGGATAATGTAATGAGTCAGCATGAGTCATATTTTAGTTGGCTACCTAGGACTTTATCATTAGGGAAGTCCTTTCATCGAGTGTTTTTTATCCTCGGGTAATTTTTAATTACCCTTGAGTTTTTCACTCACAATAATCCTCCAAAGTGGTGAAAGGCGTTCTAATGATCGAGCCCAATGGGTGACTAGGGTCTAGGAATATTGTAAATGACCATGCTAGACATTTTCCAGAGTCTTGCGGAATTCCGTCAAGTTTAACTAGTTTTTTTTAATTTATTAAAATTACCCATTTAATGGCAATTTTAATTAAATTTGATGTAAAAATGTAAAAACATGGTCCTAGGGGATTTTGATAGGGGTATGGGTACTCAAAAGAAATGGCAAGAGACCCACAACACCCTTGGACCAAGTTTCAGCTCAATTGGACAAGTTTTGCTAAGTCATTGTCCATGAGGAGTCCAAGTCAGTCTAGAGTCAGCAATTAATTGCTCTAATTTGGCTAAGTAAAAATGCCAAAAATTGTAAAATGAGCAAAAATTCATGAAAAAGAGTGAGAGGGGTTTCCTAAACCTTTTCCTAAGTTAGAAAAGTGAGTTTCTAACTTAACCAACCCCCCTTTGCTTAGCCACATCCTCAAATGACCATCTCCCTGAGAAAAGTGTGCCCCCCTTGGTGGTTGACTTAGCCAAACTCAAGAATTAAACCAAGAAACCATGCTAAACCCTAAGTCCACCCCCCTTGATGCCTAACTCAATGATTGGGTAGGTGAAAAGGTGTCTCCCCCATCTATCCACTAAACCCTCAAACCCTAACACTACCAAAACCCTAAAAGTGCACCCTCCCTTGGGATTGACTCTTTCTCTTCGCAAATGACACTTGGAGCTCATCCAAGACGGGTCTCTCTTCTCTCCCAAGTATAAAACAAAGCCTACCCCCTCCTCATTTGACATCTATTCTCAGAGAAAGTTTATGCTGCCCAAATCTCTCCCATTCCTCTCTCTCAGTTTGTTATTTCTCTCTTGTAAATCTTGTTGCAAGTATTTGCAGCAACATTTTTCTCAATAATAGAAAAGCTTTGGAGGATCCATGGTGTGCATTGAGAGTCTTCTTGGTGCCATGTTTATGCTTCAGTGAGGTGATATCTTTGCTTTGTTTCTTTGTGTATTTTTTGCTTAAGGATTTAGTTTAGGAGATCCAAGCAAAGTATTTTGCTTGGATAAATTTATGGTAGTATTGTTGTAGATTTAGTGAGCTGATTTTTTATGATATTGCAAAGTATTTTGTTATCTCATTTGAATCTACTCACCTCGTTTCATTTTCTGTAGCAAGATCTCACATTTTGGCAGGTCACCAAGGGTTTGGAAAGACAAATTTCAGATCTGGAAATTTGTCTATTCAACCAACATAAGCCTCTAATATTTTATGTTTCATTTTCTGCCATTTCCCTTTCTCTTTTGGGCAAATTTTTGTTCTATGATAGGCTTAAATTTACATATTTTTTTGCTGATTTTTACATGTAAAATTTTTGTTATGTACTAACAGAATTTTCTAAGTGTTTTAGTTGTTTTACAGCATTTCCAGCAAGCTTTAGCTTGCTGATTTTTGCAAGTTCTCGCCAGAACAAAGGGAAGTGTTGCCCGTTTGGGGCCTCAAAACACTCAAGAAGAGCCTCCCAACTTGGGGTATCAAGATTCAAAACCCCCTTCTTCTTCTCTCTATTCCTTCATTGTGAGCAGCCCAAAAGAGTCTCTTGGGCTTGCATTCTTCTCATAGTTTCATATTTTTGTTTTGTAAATAGTAATTAAATTTGCCTACACCTTGCAAAGTGGTTTGGCATAGCCGACCCATGCAATATCGTAAGGTTAGGTGGTTAGTTTTTTGTTTTATGCATCTAATTATTTGCCCCAAATGTCCTTAAGGCAAGGTTTATTTGTTTATCTCTTAAGTTGTTCATTTAATTATTCACCCACTTTCGCACAAAACCGGTAAGCTTTCCTTCTCCTTATGTCTTTGTTGAGGTTGCTAAGTATTTGGTTTATTTCTTATCTGCCCCACTTGTCCTTAAGGCAAGGTTGAGTGGTTAGGTACAATTGTTTTACTTTCCAAGTCTTTTTACTTGCATTGATTTATTTTTCCTACACCTTGCAAAGTGGTTTGGCTTAGCCAACCCATGCAATATCGTAAGGCTTGCATTTCTTGTATAATTTGTAAAAATCTTTTTAAGTTGGGAAGTAATCATATGTTGTAAATCTTTTTAAGTTGGAAGTAATCATATTCTGTAGCTTTTAGGATTGGAAGTAATCATATCTATCTTAATTAGGCACCCAAACTGGTACAACTTTCACCATCAAAAAGGGTGACTTGTGGAAGCTACAGGGGATGGAAGTCGGGGACAGCTTCAAAGCACTAAGTGTCATCCCTGCTTGAGCACCCAAGCATTTTGGATTTACCTGTGGAGTTAGGGAAGGACCTTGTTTGTCCTTCTTCTTGAGCACCTAGCAGTCCTTTTGGTCAAAGCGGTAAGATTTTAGGGGTAGACACATAGTCTAGGCTTGCATCCTCACCTAATTAAACTAAGGCCTAAAACTCTTCTAAAAATCTACCTACACAACCTTTACTTTTCAGTTTGAGTCATCTTAATACAAGTTGTGTAAGTTTACTTTCATGCAATTTATTTTTCAAAGCACTTGTCCACTTTGCAAGTCGAATTACTTTACTAAGTTGGGCGCATATCCTTTCAAGTTACATATCTCTAAGGTTGCGCACTATCTCTATTTGGGCATTTTACTTTCAAAGTTGTGCATCTCTCAATTGCTTCCAAGTTATTTTAAGTTACTTTCTTTCTTTGTGGATAATCTTATGCTTCATTGTTTATTGGATCTAGTTATTCTTTAATTCTTTTGTATAGTTGTGCAATTATCTAAGTTGTTAGTTCCATTGTATATTTGTTCTTAACATATTTCATTTGTATATTTCATTTCATAATTGTTTAAAGTGTAGATTATATCCTTTACATTGTGATTAGTTCATCTAATTGTATACTTGTATAGTTTTCATTGACTCCATTTTACCCAACCTTTACGCACTAGTTTTAGTCAACTTGTAGGTGAAAGGTTTTGCTTGTCATTGAAGCTTTGCATTGCATTACTGCTTGTCATATAGGTTAGGTCCCCCTAACTTAATAATTAAAATTAACTCCTAGATCACATTAATTAACTTACATAGTAAGTAGGGTCTACCCCCTTTGGCTTCCCTAGGAGTGAACGTAGACGGAAGAAGTCCAAGTGTAGGTGACAATGGGTTTGGACTTAGGCATTGTGCCTCTAAGGACACACCAAGTGAGTTGGAGACTCCTCCACTCTTGTAGGTGTGTATAAGGACGGCAACATCTTTGGCGCCGTTTTCGGGGATAAGTCTCTTATCCTTGATTAATCAAAAATTCTTTGAGGTATACTACCAGGAGCAATCCAGAAGGGTTGGTTTATTCCTTTCTTAAACCTGAAAAGGTTTATAGGAGGAGAATAAACATACTTGCTCCTCGTAGGCTACTTGAAAGTCTTGAAGAAGAAGCAATCTATGATATCCATCTCTTGTTTGGACATAATAATCCTACAACAACTAATCTTAATTCAACTATGGGTGATCTACTAAGGCCTTTGAACTTTGCAGCTATTCAAGGTGCTCCTCACGCAATTCCTGACAAAGCTATTGAGAAGTTGCCTGCTTTTCAAGGAAATAATGTTGTCAGTGCCAAAGCTCACATGTTAAATGTTGACTTATGTATCGACAAGTGGTGCAATGGTCACAATCATTAGGATGTTAAGATGACCCTTTTTGTGTTTTCTCTGGAAGGGGATGTAGCTGAGTGGTTTTCATAACAAGATCCTAATAAGTTTAGCACCTTGGCCAAAATTCAAAAGGCCTTCAGAGAAAGATGGGGTGATCAGAAAAAGGATCATCATCTTTTAGCTGCCCTTAATACAAGTCAAAAGAAAGAAAATGAGACTAGGGATGAATTCAATAAGAAGTTTAATGACTTGGTTAAGAGTCTCTCTACAACTATCAAGCCTCCTGATGTGTCTATTTTAATCCATTACATGGAAACCTTTGAGGGAGAAATCAGATATCAATTGAGGGATAAGGATCCACAAACTCTAAAGGATGCACAAAACTATGCCATAAGGATAGATAATAATATGCAAGATGCTAGGAAGTCAAACATTATGGGTTTCTCAAGAGGAACTTCTTCCCAATCCTATGAGGAGAAGAAGAAGAAAGTTGAAAATCAAGGGTCTTCTAATGATGGCATTAAAGAGCTTACTCAACTAATCAAGCAAATGGAGGTTAATAAGGCGCACTTGTTCATGGAGGTCGCAAGCTAGTTTGGAGCATCTTTCATGGAGGATTTGTGTGTTAGCTAGTTGGAGGGCGCATCTTTGGAGTAGGGGCGCATACTAGTAGGCACACTTTGGAGAGGGGCACACTTGGATCTGGTTTGTGGGTTATTGAGGGCGCACATCAAGAGCAAAGGGTGTGCAAGGGTTCTTCAATCAGCCAAGTATATCTCAAGGGTGCAAGGTATCATCAAGCAAAGTCAAGGAAGGAGTGGCGCATTTTTCAAGGAGCCTTTTGCTAAGCTTGAGAGGAGCTAGCAAATTGTTACAAGTTACTTTGTGTTGATTTCCTTCTTGTATTTATTGCTTGAAGATCTCCATATATATACATCTCTCTAAACCGGTTTTCGCCATGGGGGTTTTTCCAGGGTCACGTTGACCAAAAACATAATGTGTTCAATTTTCATGTATGATTAGTTATTGATCAGCATTAGGAGTTGTTAAGATCCTAGAGGGTATTGTATGTTTTAAGGTTTATGCATGTGCTAATGTTGGTCACTAAAACACTTGCAGGAGCACCTTAAAAGAGCATCCAATAATCAGTTTAAAGGCAGATTTGAGGGGCTGAAAAGTCAGACCTGTGGGAAGCCTTTAGTTCCTCAAAAATCTTCATGGTAGCAGAGCCAAAGGGCACTTTTGGTGGCTGATTTCTGAGCATACAGTTGGCATTTTTATTGTTCACACTTGTGTTGAGTGTGAAGTTGGCAGATTTTGTGTTGCTTTAGAGCTGTTCAGTTTTTTTGGTTAGAGAGTATCAGTTTGGCATCAGATGGCAGCCTTGGTTGCTAGTGGTTTGAGAGTAGAGGATAGACTTGCGAGGGCAAGTAATTGGTCACCTTGGAAGGCAAGGATAGTGATGATTGTAAAACAAAAATAGCATAAACCCATATGCATACACAGTAAATATCAGATCCAAAATACTTGACTGTGAACACACATTTATGTCCAATACTCGTCAACAGAATAATGACATGAACAGCCACACAAAAGATTATCAAGGACGATATTTGGAAATCCCATTGCTCTGGGTAAAACCGTATTCAAAGCTTCAGTCTGAAATACATACAGAAAACAACAGTTCTGTTCAAAAACGAAGGACATACAGTCCGTAGGACCCCATACAATTCTGGGTTTCTTTGTTGGGCGTACGTACGACTGTACGGAACTTCTTGGTACTGATCGGGCTCCTCCTTTTCTTGTTGTAGGTGAACACACAGTCTTTGACATCAGAATCTGATATCAACTTCACCTCTCAATTGTACTGGTACGGCCTCTTGCTCATTTTCTGGAAGTATGGCCCTCTCCCGGCCTCAATCTGTACAGATCGTACGGTTTTTCTATTGTTGGTTGTAGGTTCTAATTACCTAGCCCTAGGAGATCTCTTTGGACCCTTGCTTGGCCTCCTTATCTCCTTTGGCCTTGTCTCTGCTCGGTTTCCCTTTGCCCTAGCTCGACCTCTTTGCATGACCCTACTCGGGTTGTATACTTGACCCTACTCGGCCTTGCTCAACTGGTTCTTGACCCTGCTCGGCCTCCTTGACTGGTTCTCCTTAACCTGTCTCTCGACCTCCCTTGGAAGAGCCTACTCACTCGGTCAACTACCTTCTCTCTCTTGAGGTGAGGCGAAATGAGGCTCTCTAGGTATAATATAACCCTAGCCTCCCTCTCATGCAATTTTGACCCTTAGATCTTCTTCTCAATACCTAGATCTAAGGGTGGGGACTTAATCACTCATTGAGATAACTTAAGTCACATCCAACGTTGTGACTTAGTCTCAAGTTGACTTAAGTGATTCCCACCCTCATTATATCGTCTAGACTTAAAGTGGGCCCCTTCCACACTACTAGACACCCCTAGTGTGGAAGTAGCTGCCCAAGCTACATAATCTAACACTCCCTCTTAGCGAGGGCGGTACTTCCACTGGAGCTACCTCCTCCATGGTCCACATCGTTGTGAGTCTCTCCCTCTGAATCTGAGAGACCTATCCTCTCCAAGTCTGGATACTCAACCTGCTCTGCTCTGTAGTTGATGTTGCCATCTATCTTGGGCCCATCTGAGTATCCCCATTCCTCCAACTGAGTCCATTCCCACCATGTGGGTCTGTTGAGGATAGCTTCCTGCTCTTTTAAGTATGAACCAACTGCCTCATCACCTCCATCCTCGAAATTGTCGATAGGTTGTCCCCACAACTTGTACAGGCGATCCTCATTGATGCCTATCATCACAAGTGGTCTTGGTGCTTGACCTCTAACAGAGCAGATATGCACACCACAACCAAAGAAGCTCACACCGTAGCCTTGATGTTCCAAAGCTGAGATTGAGAGTATACTGACTCTCATACCTGGCACCCTTAGAATCCTTCTAGATTCTATCTATAGTGATACCACCACTTGTCCTCGGACTGCTACCAAGCTAGAGTGCACACCACATCTCACAAAACCTAAGTCTTGTGCTGTAAACTCCTGAAGGACAAGTCTTTCACCTGCCATGTGATATGTGGCACCACTATCTATGTACCACCCTTCCCTGTGCATGTCATCTATGTCTAGAAACAAAGCATATTCGTCTTGAAACATTTTTTAAAACTAACAGGCTATGGCAGCCAACTGTTGCTCTTCTTCCTCATCCTTATCCTCGACTTCAACTGTGGCTTCTACCTCCTTCGTTTTCCTCTTGCTCCATATCCCTTCTTGGCTTGAGGGCACTGGCTGGCATAATGCCCAAATTCTCCACACACATAGCATTGGACATGTGAAAGATCCTTCTTTGGCCTACCACTTGTGGCTCCCCCTTTAAGGGTTGCTCCTCTTCGGCCCCTGGTTCCCTTCTTAGAGGTAAGAGCAAGGCTCTCCTCCTCTTCATCATCATCTATGTCCCACCCTCTTCTAATCTCTTCTTGGTAGCAGTCATTCCATAACCTGTCCCAATCTAGCAGATTTTCCCTGGCCACTATCCCTGAAATAAAGGGATCCCACTCTTTTGGGAAGCCTCTCAAGGCAGATCAAATTATCTCAGCTGGTGAGAGCTTTACTCCCACTACAAGAAGTTCATCTAGTAGTTGTTTCACTTTGGTGAGATAGGTTGTGACACCTTCCCCTTTAATCATCTTGGTGTGCTGAAGTCTTTCCTTGAGAGCCATGATTCTTCTCTCGTGCTTAGCCTCAAACAGTCCCTTCAGATGTGTCCACATTTCATGAGTTGTTTGCTTCTCACCAATATTGGGTATGAGGTGATCCTTCACCCTGTCTAGGAGGATCCTCTGAGCTCTGATCTCTAGAGCACAATGCAATTCTTGGTCCTTAAGATCACTTGGAATTGTGGTTTTCTTCTCAACAATATCCCAAACCTTACTTTCTTAAAGGGCATTCTTCATTCGGTACTTCCATTGTACGTAGTTGGAGGCGCCATCTAGTCTATCCTCATATCTAAGATTTGTATCCATCTTGCTACTTAACTCTAGCTCCTTCTAGAGACCCCTCTTAGTTTAGTACCTTGAGAAGCAACCTTGGGCCTACTCCCTCTTAAACTGAACAGAACGGCTTTCCTCAAAAATCCACTTTCTTTAGCCAGGAGAGTCCGTACTCCCTTCAACGCCCTCTCTCAAGGTCAAATCTGATTTAGGAAGCCTGACTTGGCTTACTGGGGTCTCTTTGGTAGCTGGGTCGACTTTCCCTTCCTTGTCCCTGGAGCACAATACTTCACAAACAAATCTTTTGGAGTTGTTGAAGTTCAACTCTGATACCATGTAAAATAAAAAAAAGCATAAACCCATAAGCATACACAGTAAATATCAGATCCAAAATACTTGACTGAGAACACACATTTTTGTCCAATACTCGTCAACAGAATAATGACATGAACAGCCACACAAAAGATTATCAAGGACAATATTTGGAAATCCCACTGCTCTGGCAAAACCTTATTCAAAGCTTCAGTCTGAAATACATACAGAAAACAACAGTTATGTTCAAAAACGAAGGACATACAGTCTGTACAATCCCGTACAATTTTGGGTTTCTTTGTTGGGTGTCCATACGACTGTACGGAGCTTCTTGGTACTGATCGGGCTCCTCCTTTTTTTGTTGTAGGTGAACACACAATCTTTGATATCAGAATCTGATATCAACTTCACCTCTCAACTGTACTGGTACGGCCTCTTGCTCGTTTTCTGGAAGTATGGCCCTCTCTCAGCCTCAATCCGTACAGATCGTACGGTTTTTTTGTTGCCCGTTGTAGGTTCTAATTACTTGGCACCGGGAAATCTCTTTGGACCCTTGCTTGGCCTCCTTATCCTTTGGCCTTGTCTCTACTCGGTTTCCCTTTGCCCTAGCTCGACCTCTTTGCATGACCCTGCTCGGCCTATATACTTGACCCTGCTCGGCCTTGCTCGACTGGTTCTTGACCCTGCTCGACCTCCTCGACTGGTTCTCCTTAACTTGTCTCTCAACCTCCCTTGGAAGAGCCTACTCACTCAGTCAATTGTCTTCTCTCTCTTGAGGTGAGATGAAATGAGGCTCTCTAGGTAATAATATAACCCTAGCCTCTCTCTCATGCAATTCTGACCCTTAGATCTTCTTCTCAATACCTAGATCTGAAGGTGGGGACTTAATCACTCATTAAGATAACTTAAGTCACATCCAACGGTTGTGACTTAATCTCAAGTTGACTTAAGTGATTCCCACCCTCATTATGTTGTTTAGACTTAAAGTGGGCCCCTTCCACACTACTAGACACCCCTAGTATGGCAATACATGCCCAAGCTACATAATCTAACAATGATTCTTGACAAGGAAGAGTTCTGGGAGATTGTAGAGAACCCCATTATACTTCCTACGGATGCGGTCCTTCTTACTGAGTTCCAGAAGAACAATAAGAGGGCCAAGAGAACAATCCTTGATGCGGTGAAAGACCATGTGATTCCTCACACTTCTAGCAAAAGCTATGCTTATTAGATGTGGCAGTCTCTTTGTAGTCTTTAACAAAGTCCAAACCAGAATTGTAAGATGGTGCTTTGAGAGAAGCTAAGAAGCACCATGATGTAGAAGACTGAGACGGTTACCTCATACCTCTCGAGATTCACTCGGATTCAAGTTGAGTTGGGTGCAGTTGGCGAGATAGTAGATTCCTCTGAGTTGGTACGAACAGCCTTGAATGGCTTTACCAAACCGTGGGAGAGTTTTGTACACGATATCGTGGCTAGGGAGCATATCCCAGTTGGGAAAGGCTCTCGGACGATTTTGTGCAGGAGAATACTAGGTGTGGTTCTGGATCTACGAGTCAACAAAGAGATGGAGAGGTTGAGGAGGATCTTGTTCTTTTGGCAAAGGGCAAGAGGAAGACCAAGAAGGGTCCCAAGGTCGGGACCAAGCAACAGCAGAGAGACATGAGCAAAGTATAGTGCTTTGCTTGTAAGAGTATGGGGCACTATGTTGGACAGTGTCTCGATAGGAAGAAGAAGAAGAAGCAGGGTGGCATTGCAGCGACAGCAGAGGAGGAGTTCACCACTCAATTTGAGAGGGAGTGCTCCTTGATTGTTTGTTGCACATCAGTTAAGTCACCTTCCAGCATTTGGTACATTGACAGTGGAGCTTCGAGCCACATGTCAGGTGTGAGAGAGCACTTCATTAATCTCAAAGATCCAGAGATCAGGTTGGAGATAGTGCTTGGAGACATTGTCAGGGCGGCCAAGTGTGGCACAGTATCATTTCAGAGGGAGTGTATGCCACCCTTGGTGTTCAGAGATGTGTTAATTGTCCCTGGGTTGAAGAAGAATCTTATTTCAGTTTCATCCCTACAAGATAGGGGTCTCGAGGTGTCCTTCAGAGGGATAGAGGTCCTCATACACCATAAGGGGTCCAGTATCACCATTGGGAGGGTGATTGGGATACGAGATGGGAAACTATATAGATTACTTTTCCATCCATTGCATGCCTTGGCAACGAGTAGCAGCAGCAACAGCAGTCAGTTGTGCGACCTATGGCATCGTCGGATGGCTCATCTGCATCATGGCGCTTTGAGATCGCTGAGAGAGATTGTGACAAGGATGCCACAATTCAACATTGAGCACATGGAGGTGTGCAGAGGGTGTACTCTTAGGAAGTACACCAAGACTCTCTTTATCTGCAGAACAGGAGTCCCCACAGAGCTTTGGGGAGGAAGACTCCTAAGGAGGCCTTCTCTGGGAAGAGGCCTGATGTTGAGCACTTGCGTATTTTTGGGTGCTTGACATATTCTCATGTCCCCTCAGAGAAGAGGAAAAAGCTAGATCCTACAGCAGAGAAGGGATCCTAATTGGATACTTAGAGATATTGAAGGCCTATCGTATCTACATACCAACACGAAGGAGAGTGGTGGTGAGGAGAGATGTTAGATTCGAGGAGAGCAGAGCCTTCAAGAGATCACTTGAGTTGAGAGACAGAGATGAGGAGGTCCCACAGATTGAGAGTGTTATATCTCAGGGGGCACGGCCTCAAGTGTTGAGTACACCGAGTTCAGGCGTGACTGGTCCACCCGTTACAGTTTCAGGTTCATAGTTGTCGAGTTCACAGACAATTGGTGTAGATGCTTTAGAGTCACAAACTACTTTGCAGAGATCTGTGCATGAGACTCTGGGGCTTGAGGATACTACTTCGTTGGAGGTCACTTCAAGGAAGAAGAAACCAAGATGGTTTCAGGAGACCCTGAAGGAGGCCAAGGAATATGTTGGAGAGCCTCAGAGGTTGATGAGAGAGAGTAGAGCACCAGAGAGGTTTGGGTCCTACTTGGCTATGGTGACGAGCATTTCAAATGCGGAGCCCACCACATTTGCGCTAGCAGTTGATCAACAGGTCTGGAGAGAGGCCATGCTAGAGGAGTATGACTCCATTATGCGCAATGATGTGTGGGAGGTTGTTCCTAGACCTGAGGGGAAGTCAATTGTGACTTCCAAGTGGTATAAGACCAAGTATGTTGCAGATGGAAGCATAGAGAAACACAAGGCCCGGTTTGTGGCGAGAGGATTCTCTCAGATAAAGAGAGTCAACTATGATGACACGTTCACACCAATTGCGAGATACACTTCTATCCGGAGCATTATTTCCATTGCAGCGGAGATAGGTTGGAGGATACATCAGATGGATGTAAAAACTGTTTTTCTGAATGGATTTATAGAGGAGGAGATATACATAGAGCAACCGTAGGGGTTTGAGGTGTTGGAGAGAGATTCTCATGTGTGCCTTCTGAGAAAGGCACTTTATGGTCTGAAGCAAGCTCCAAGAGCTTGGTATTCCAAAATAGATGCTTATTTGCTTCAGATGTAGTTTGAGAAGAGTGAGGCAGATCCTAACCTCTACTATATCATTCAAGGTGAGGATACACTCATTCTCATACTATATGTGGATGATTTGAATTTTGTTCATCACGGGAGTGGAGCATCTCATAGTTGATTGCAAGCAGGGTCTTGCATCAGAGTTTGAGATGGCGAACATTGGTTTGATGCACTATTTCTTGGGCATGGAGGTTTGGCAGGAGGAGGGTCGTATCTTTCTAGGCAGGGAAAGTATGTTGCAGACATCTTGAGCAAATTTCAGATGGAGGACTTCATGCCCATGTCTACACATATGGTCAGCAACTGGAAGAAGCTTAGTGCTTCAGCTTCCGAGTTGGTGGATGCTACAAGATACAGGCAGTTAATCGGGTCCTTGATGTATCTGGTCAACACTAGACCAGATATTTGTTTTGTCGTGAACACTCTCATCCAGTACATGGTGGAGCCTAGGAGTGTTCACTGGATTGGGGCAAAGCATGTTCTGAGGTATATTGCAGGATCAGTGGATTTTGGTTTGGACTATGTCAGAGGAGATGGGGTGAGTTTGGTTGGCTACACAGACTCAGACTGGGCAGGATGTGCCACTAACAAGAAGAGCACCTCAAGATGTTGTTTTGGGTTGGGGTCAGGAGTTGTTTCTTGGTTCAGCCGGAAACAGAAGTCAGTAGCTTTGAGTTCGGTCGACGCAGAGTACATGGCAACCAGTTTGGCCAGTTGCGAGGCCATTTGTCTTCATAAGTTGTTGGGTGGTTTATTTGGTCAGGAGTTGTCTCCAACAGTCATTCACTGTGATAATCAGAGTTGTATCAAACTCTCTAAGAATCAAGTGTTTCATGACAGGTCGAAGCACATTGAGATCAGGTATCATTTCATCAGAGATTGAGTTCAGCGTGGGGCAGTTCAGCTTCAATATATTCCGACTGATGTGCAAATGGCAGACATTCTCACCAAGGCCTTGCCAAGGGGAAAGCATGTCTATTTCAAAGACAAGATGGGCTTGGTGAGGAACACTTCCTTAGTAAGAGGGAGTGTTGAGTTTTGTGTACCTTGGGAAGTGGTCCCCTTGTGTTTGTGTCTTTAAACACAAGAGGGAAATGTTTGACCCTTGTACCTTTACTTTATGATCTAATTTCACTTTGACTTAGTCACTTAAGTCAAAAAGTGAAATTTTTCACTTAAGTCATAAAGTGACTATTAATTCACAATGTGGGTGAATTAAGAGACATAAAGCAAACTAAAGAAACTTAAGCAAAAGTGGGTTTCTAAGTGAGATACTTGAGATGAGATCTCACCCATTGATTAGAGGTGGCTAGATCTGATCTTAGCCATTGAACTCTAGGTTTGGCCTAAGGATGGCTAAAGAGGGCGCATAGGGCAAATGAGAGGCATATTGTTCACTTAATCACTTGAGAGAGTTGGGTGAGGAGAAGAGAAGTGAGAAGAGAGGGTTTGAAGGAGAGAACTAGGACACACTTGTTCATGGAGGGCGCAAGCTAGTTTGGAGCATCTTTCATGGAGTATTTGTGTGTTAGCTATTTGGAGGGCGCATCCTTGGAGTAGGGGCGCATACTAGCAGGCACACTTTGGAGAGGAGCGCACTTAGATCTGGTTTGTGGGTTATTGAGGGTGCCCATCAAGAGAAAAGGGTGTGCAAGGGTTCTTCAATCAGCCAAGTATATCTCAAGGGCACAAGGCATCTTCAAGCAAAGTCAAGGAAGGAGGAGTGCATTTTTCAAGGAGCCTTTTGCTAAGCTTGAGAGGAGCTAGCAAATTGTTACAGGCTCCTTTGTATTGATTTCCTTGTTGTATTAATTGCTTGAAGATCTCCATATATATACATCTCTCTAAACTAGTTTTCCCCATGGGGGTTTTTCCAGGGTCATGTTGACCAAAAACATAATGTGTTCAATTTTCATGTATGCTTAGTTATTGATCAGCATTAGGAGTTGTTAAGATCCTAGAGGGTATTGTATGTTTTAAGGTTTATGCATGTGCTAACGTTGGTCACTAAAACACTTGCAAGAGCACCTTAAAAGAGCATCCAATCAACAGTTTAAAGGCATATTTGAGGGGGTGAAAAGTCGGACCTGTTTGTTGTCCTAAAACAGCAGCAAGAACAATTTGAGAACCTTAAACATAGAGCCCAACAAGAGGTCATAAGACAGACCTGTTGGGCAGCCTTTAGTTCCTCAAAAATCTTCGCATAGGGGCTACTAAGGCCATGATTCATGACCAAGACTTGTCGATGTTCCTTTGGGGCAAAGGCATGAAACACATCCAGACACCAAAGGAGGCATTCACTAATGTGAAGCCAAAGGTGAGTCATTTCTACATCTTTGGTTGTCCAATTTATATCCATGAACCGATAGAAAAGAGGGCTAAGTTGAAACCCTCCAATAAGAAGGGTTTATTTGTAGGTTACAGTGAGACTTCCAAGGCCTATAAGGTCTATATTGCAGAGCAAAGGAAGACACTAGTGAGTAGAGATGTAAAATTTGAGGAAGAGTTTGCATTCAGGAAGTCCCATGAGCCTATTCCAGTGATAGAGGATGGGAAGCAGGAAGCTCAAAAGGTTGAGCCAAGGTCACTAGTGACTTCTAGAGCAGTACAACAGCATGCTCGCAAGTGAAGAGGAGGAGATAATAGCCCCTTCCACTTCTCTCAAGAGACCTCGATGGTTCACTCAAACATTGAGGGATGCTTAAGAGTATGTTAAGGCTCCTAGGAGCACCTTTAGAGAGCAGACCTCCGAAGAAGTTTCCAGACTACATGGCATTGATGAGCAACATCATAGATTCTGAGCCTTCCAACTTTAAGGAGGCAGCAGACCAGCAAGTATGACAATATGTCGTGGTGGAGTACACCTCCATCATGAAAAATGATGTTTGAGACATAGTGCCAAGATCATAGGGGAAGTCAATAGTGAGTTCGAAGTGGCTCTACAAGATCAAGCATGCAATAGATTGTAGCGTTGAGAAGTTCAAAGTGAGGTTCCTAGCAAGAGGGTTCTCCTAGAAAGAGAGAGTGGACTATGAGAAGACATTTGCTCCAATCACCAAGTCCACTTCCATTAGAGCGATTATGTCATTAGCTTCATTTATGGGATGGAGGATACATCAAAAAGATATGAAGATAGCTTTTCTTAATGGGATTATTGAGGAAAAGGTGTACGTAGAGCAGCCTCAAGGCTTTGAGGTAAATCGGAAGGAGTCCCATGTTTGCAGTCTTAAGAAATCCTTGTATGGACTCAAGCATGCACCAAGAGAAGGGTATTCCAAGATAGATGGATATTTGCAAAGTATGGGCTTCACCAAAAGCAAAGCAGATCCTAACTTATATTATATATTTGTTGGGACAAATTTGGTCATTTTGGTGTTGTATGTAGATGACTTATTTCTTACAAGTGCAGAGAAGCTCATCGCAGGGTGCAAAGCAAACATGGCAGTTGAGTTTGAGATGAAGGACATTGACATGATGCATTACTTCTTGGGCTTAGAGGTTTGGCAGGGACCAAGGGATATTTTCCTTGGGCAAGGTAAGTATGCAATTGAGATTCTAAAGAAGTTTTGAATGGAGGATTGCAAACCTATGGCCACATCGATCACTAATCTATAAAAGGTGACAACTTCATATTCAGAGTTGATGGATCCGACATTGTACAGTCAAATGATAGGTTCCTTGATGTATTTGGTCAACACTAGACCAAATATATCTTTTGCAATGATCACCTTGAGTCAGTTCATGGTGGAGCCAAGGCAGGAGCATTGGGTAGCAACAAAACATGTGCTCAAATACTTGAGGGGCACAGTGGTGTATGGTTTGAGATATCTTGGAGATGGTGAAGTGAAGTTGCAAGGGTATTCAAACTCAAATTGGGCAAGCAGTGCAGTAGACAGGAAGAGCACCTCAGGGTGTTGCTTTAGCTTGGAATCAACGATGATATCCTGGTTCAGCAGGAAGCAGACATCCATGGCACTTATCTCAGCAAAGGCAAAATACATGGCAGCTAGTACTACTAGTTGTGAGGCCATCTAGCTTCGCAAGTTTTACTTGCAAGATTGTTTGACCAGGAGTTGGACCCCACAGTCATTTACTATGATAACAGAGTTGTATCAAACTCTCTGAGAATCCAGTGTTTCATGACGAGACAAGATTTAGAAGGGAGAAATGAAGCTCCAGTATATTCCCACAAATCAATAGGTAGATGATATTCTGAACAAGCCCTGAATAAAAAGGAAGTTTGAAGCATTCAAAGACAGACTTTGATTGGTGCAGAATTCCTTCCTCGCTAAGAGGGAGTGTTGAGAAATGTAGCTCGAGCAAGAACTTGCACAAGTTCAATGTGAACGTGCAGGAAGTGATATGAGACATTTCTTTAGTGGCCACTTAGGAAAAGTGAGAAATAATTCTATCTTGTAATTTCACTTTAAAAATAAAAGGAAAAGTGAAAGTCTTATGTTTTGAAGTCAACTAGCCTTAGGAATCTAAAAGAAATGTTCTAGAAGTTCTAGAACATTAGTGACTTGAATTAGGATTTAATCTTAGCCATACGTCTCATGATTGAGATAAGTTGCAGCTAGGATTGAGGAGATTAGTTGTCTTCTTTCAAAGCAAAATAGGACAAGATAGGAGAGGTCAATTACACACATCAGAAGACAGCAAGAGAGATGGAAGAGGGGAGAGTGCATTCAAAGAGAATAAGAGGAGCAGATTTGCTAAAATGACCAGCGAGTACTATAGGCAGTACAGTCCGTACCACTGCTGTAGCAGTCATTTCTTCATGCACAGGCCGTACACCCTCAGATCTGGTCATACACCCTCAGATATGACCATACACTGCTGTTTGAGGTCATTTTATTGATCGCACAGCTGCTGTTTCAAAGCAGGCTGCAGATGTCACCTTGTATGCTTTGATAAAAGGAATGAAAAACTGATTTGAAGGAGAAATCCCTGTATGTGTGTTTTATTTCATCCCCTGTTCATTTTTCTGCGATTGTGTGATTGATGCAATGTTCAGAGTTTAATTTTCTGCGGTTATGTAAATTCTGTTTTGAGTTATTTAATGAGAGGACATTAGAACAGCAGTCACCTAAGTTGAAAATTTTACACCAACAAGATGGGCATGTTCTTAAGAGAACCTTTAAACAATATAAAAGGATGCTAAAGTAAGCCATCAATCGATCTATTAATCAATGTAATTGTATTTCACAAAATTATGAAATGGGGTAGCACTAATGTTTCTTGGATACTATTTGGTTGTGCTTTGTTAGGAACGTAAGAAAAGGAATAAAAGAAATCCCTCGGATTACAAGTGAAACTGGTTGCAGCCACCGTTGTCGATAGTGGTATGATACTCAAATCTATAACTAGTCAAGGTGAAAATTTAACAAAAATAAAGAAGTCATCATGAAGATAAAAGGTAAGATGGAAGCTTAATACATTTAAAAAACATAACTATTTTGAACTTTGTACCACAATGCAACGATGTGTTAAATGTTTGTCTTTTAAGGAAGAATTTAATAGTTTCAAGCTGCGAGAATTAGTGGCATTGATGAAGATCCATCGGGCTAGAAAGAGGTAGGATTGGAAACTACTTATGAAGCAAGTTTGTGATGAGAACAGCTGTGTTAAAATTCTCCTATCCTGAATGATTCATAAGTGATATTTTATGCATGTACATAACAGCATGTTGCTTGCATTGAAAAAAAAATGAGGAAGAAAGCAACTGAAAACATGAGCTGTCAACAGGAATACCTGTAACAACAGTGCTGCCTATGGCAAAAGTATGAGTGAGTAAGAAAAGTAAATCAAGACACCACACCCAAAAGCTTTCTTTGCTTTAGAACAAAATGTAACCAAGAAAGGAATGCAGCCATTTATAGCTTGGTCCCTTGCCACCTTATGCACAAGAGCCATGTCCATATTTGGCTTGGGTTTAAATTTTCAAGCTCGGTACATATTTCATATGTTGGTAAACGCATAGTAGCAGGACTGGCCAAGTTTGACTCAAACTACTCACTAGTAACTTGCAAGTTTTTGACAGCCAGCGAGTTTGACTTGGGGAGCATGTCGGGCATCACAATAGAAAGAAAAAACAGAAACAAGAGTTATCCAAATCAGCTGAGCTTTTGTCGGGTTTTTGTCAAGTGTTTGCTGAGTCTAGCTACTATGAGTAAAAGAACTTGCAACTTAACAGAATGCCTTGTGTAAGCACCATGTTAACTTGTGCAACACTCACCTTATTGTCAGAGACTGCATATTATTTAGCATAGTTACTATCAATCAAGCTACTTTGAAAAGCCATTCTACTCATATCCAATGTCTCTTTATGACAAACTATAGGGCGTAAGAGAGGTGTTGAACACGTAATGCTTGGGATTGTGTTCCCTATGTAAATAATTGTAAATATGAAGAGTCATAGGTGATAGGAAACATCTTCATTTATGGATGAGCAAGAGTCATCATTTTATGTATTTATTAACCTATAAGCTAATCCAATAACCATTAGCGTGGAGTTACGATTTCTGCCCAATGCTTGGCCTGACAGTGGTATCAAAACCTCGCCTAACTCCATGAGTAGATTCCCTAGCGTTTTCCCAGCCTGCTAAAACACCTCTGTTGGCCTGCCTGTCTCTCTGCCTTATGTGCCCTAGTTTAGTCTCTGTCTTTATTCTATGTATGCTAGTCTTCCTGGCACATTCCCTCTCTGGTTGATTCTCGACACACCTCTGCAAGGTATCGCTCCATTCTCTGGCATGAGTTAAACCGGATTCTACCATTAAAACCCTAATTTCTTAGCTAAACCCTAACTTCGTTCGAATCTCTCATTCCGTTGGTGTTTGTGTCTCTTTTCGCATGACTCCAGTGCACAGAGATCCTCTCATGCTCACACCCGCGAAGCATTAATCCAACTATTTGGTATTCGACCATTTGGTATTCGACCATTTGGTATCCGACTATTCGGTATTCAGCCATTTGGTATCCGACTATTTGGTATTCGGCCATTTCTTCTCACGCAGCCTCCATCACCTTACAGTCTTGGATAATGGTGATAAGGGTGAAATATGGGCGACCTCACTAATATCGTGACCACACGGACCCAGTGTTACCAACATCTCAATAATATTGCGATGTTGGCGATATTATCTTCAAAATCAGGGTCGGAGATATTTTCCAATATTTTCATTTTTACAACATTGTTTTTCATTCTTACGACATTTTCCGATATTTTCCCCGATGTTGCCGATATTTTCGTTTTCAGACCCTCGGCAATATTTTGCAAGCAAGTGGTCAAATGAAATCCATCACATTTGACAAGCTGGTGGAGAAAGTTGCAGAACGTGAGAAAGCCTTTGGAAAGAAGTCAGCTCCTTCAACTGGCGAGATTGTTTACCTTGCTCGGAAAGACAAGAATAAACAACATGATTCTTCCATAGGAGAAAGCAGCAGAAGAGGACGTGGACGTGGAAAAAAAAGTTTCAAAGGCAGGGGGTAGACTCAACCAAGGTGATAGATCCAATCTTCATTGTACCCGTGTTAACCCTTAGATTTTCTCACTTGGAAATTCTGGGGTTAGGAGCCAATATTACCTTCATCTACTAGCATTCAGACTTTTCTTCAGAGACAGCAATTGATCAGGCCGAGGTTGTTTCCCACCGAGTGAAAGTGCAGAGATTGGTTCAATAGTGATTTTTTGCTTCAGTGACAGAGCTAGCTCAGTTCTTCATGGTTCAAAGAGACAGATTGCTGCTTTCAGCCAGTTCCCTATTTTTTAGGAAATTCCAATTTTTTAGGAGACAATGCCCGGAGACTCACGTGACATTTTTGAGCACACTGTATTGTTCCTGGTTGCATTATCAGGCCAATGAACCCTTTCCGAGATGTCATCTAAGTACTTTCTATTTTTAGTAGGCAGAGATCGGGAGGTCAGATGGTTGCATCGTCAAGATCAAGAAATCAGGAGGAACCAAGACATTGTGCAGAAACTGACATATAAAATGAAAGACTGGGAAAATTTTAGTAGCAAAAGGAAATTTGTAGAATATATCCACCACAAGCAGGAACAAAATGCTAGAATCACAAAGAAATGAATAATTAATGCATCAAGTACCTCAATTCGTGGCTGGTGAATCTCAGAAGCATAAAACATCCGCAATTTGAATTTTTGCAATCTATAAGGTTGGTCACTTGCAGTACGCACTGGAACTGCAAGGAAACAACAAATGATATCAATATAAAATCAGTGCTTAAGATTGATGTTGATATGTCTAAAATATCATAAGTGAAACCAATATTAGTGTGCAATACATGATACAGTGATTTCTTATGCAACAGAAAGGAATGGCCAATTGTACTAAAGAAAAAGCAAGCAAGATGAGATTACCATCGATTTTATCATAAAAGCAGAAAGGACGCAAGATTTGAACAAAATTCAAATTGTTCTTCTGGCATGCTTCTTCCACAAGGGGTGTTGGAAGCACCATCACAACTGGTGTAATTGTCTCGAGCAAAATTTGTGATAACAGTGAGCTGCCTATATCCATCTTCAATAAAAGAAAACTGGTACTGTATTCAGAAATTAAATCAATTTCCTCGTAAATTAACGTTGTCTAGGGGCTGCAAGACCAAAAGTTTGAATTCACATTCTATAAGCGACCTACAAAAATTCACAAATAGTCTTCAACCCTCCAGAAGTGCAACTCTATCTAAACACTTTTTCTGTTCAGATAAAATGCAAACGGTAAAGAGATAAATAAAAATAATAAAAGCACTATAACACACTATGAATGTACAGCCATGAATGAAACAGAAAGGAATGATAAAACTTTGGTTTAAACTTTAAACAATGCTTTCCCGTAGAATAAGATTTATTCTACCCTTGCATATGAAATAATGCTTTCAGAACAAATATGTTAGGGCCTTCCAAAGCAAACACATATATTCCAGATATATTCATTCATAATCCCTGTATACTCCGTGAAGAGGACTTCTATGGTTAAACCCCACAAGGAATCCAAAAATGAAATTATATAAAGCCAGTACTTAGGTAAAATCAGTTATGATTTCAGTCTCCATACAAAGCAACTTCAACAAACTGAAAAAAACATAATAACGTGCATCAATAGTTGAGAAATGTGTTGAGATTATATGGTTAATCTTCACTTGAGGTCACATGCATTGATGTATTGGTGGCTTTATTAAGCCTACACATGGGTAACTAACCCATTTATTGTACTTTACTTTATTTGGCTATATTGGCTAAGGCCGACCTAGTCAACCTCTTGGGGCTAGCGCCCCAACCCTAGAGGATGTGTATAAATACAACACATTCCTTTCTTTTCTATCATTCATTCAATTCAATTATTTGATAAAGGCCTAGGGAAATCTTTTCTATAGCACACCTCTCTTGGATACTTGAGTCTGGATTATGCAGCAACCTTTCTTGGTTATGTTTGATTTCTCTCTCAAGCACACTTATGCCTCTTGAGCGCACTATGTATGGGTTCATATTCTTATGATCAACATTGACTCATTGAGTGCTCTTATAAATCTGCTGTGTTTTACTTAGGGTTTGTTGAAGTGTTCACTGGAGATTTACTATCTCCTTATGATTGGAACATGGTATCAAAGCTAGTGTGAACTCTTCCTTCTCTATCCAGCACAGTTTTAAGGCTGTTTCAGGACTGTAAACTAGAGTTTTCAGCACTGTTTCAGGAGAGCAATAGATTTCTAGGTTTGTTTACCCTCTCTATTACCAGCAGCCTCCTTTTTTGGCATTTTTTGGGGGTTATTCAGCGAATCTAAGGCAAATATTTGCAGATTTGTGTCCTTTCTAGGGCAGCGCACTATTTTCCCTTTCCAGCCAAAATTACTGCTGTTTTTTTTCCGGACAGTGCTGATATTCTTGTGATCCATGGATCGAAAATGGCTTGTTCCCTGCTTTAACTGGGACAACTCCCATATTTAGGCTAATCAGATACAAGCCCTTCTTCATAGCAAGGGTTTACGGATGTATTTGGTGAAACCTTTCCCCGTCCCCAATGATGACAGTGATGACCTTCTGTTCTTGAAAAAGGATGAAGCCCTTGCATTGCTTAATCTCTGTGTGGAGCCAGATTTTGTTTATCACACCAAGGATAACAAAAGTGCAAAGCAGATTCGGAATGATTTTCACAACTTATTTGGCAGAGTGCACTGCTCAATTCAATCAACTTGAAACTGAGCTATCCAACCTCAAAATGGTAGACAGGAGTATATTGCAAGGTTCAAGAACCTAAAAGCTGACATTTTTGCTAAACCAGATTCAAACTATGTAAATATTATTATGAATAATATTTCTCCTGCATTCAAAAAGTTTGCTATCATTTGCTACAGTATTCCTCTCTTTATCAAGGCAACCATTTCTCCCTCTTTGGAGAATGTGTTTTCAAACCTTATCCAACTGCCAGCATCAAATCATCTCGAGGAATTTGGGAGAACTATCCCCTCGTAATCAAGCCCATTCTAAGGCCACTTGATCCTCATGAAAACATGAGTCTACAAGGGAAACTCCCAAATCCTCCAAGAAAAAGAGGAACATGTCTCCTTCAAAAGATTGAAGATATTTCCAGGCAAACAACTAGCAAAACTGACCTCTTTGAAGAAAAGGAAGGTACTTCTAACTCTGCACATCTAGTTGTGCACTCTGCTTTGTGATCTTCAACTTCTTCACAAGAATGGATCATGGATTCTAGGGCTACTAGGCATATGACAAAATACTAGCATCTTCTCTCTAACTAGAGTGATCAGCATTAAGGAGAGAAGGTAACTATTTGTGATGACTTAATTTTCCTAGTTTCTAGTTGTGGCACTATCATGGTTGACGATGCTAAGTTTGGGGATGTTCGCAATGTTCATGGGGTTGGACCGAATATTCTATCTATCTATTGCACCACACACACCGACAAATGGGTTTTCAAGGATATTAGTGACAGGTTCAAAGTGGTTGCCTCAAGATATTACTATAAGTCACTAAACATCGTGACCTCATGGCCCACTAGGATCTCTTTCGTCACTTCTTGCCAGTGATGATGATTCTAGTGATGGTTCACAACATGTATCCATGGATCATGCCTCTTCTTCCTTGTTCGGTTGTTTGTTGATGATTCCCAACTAGTTGTAGTGGACCTTTCCTCATCTCCATCTAATGTTGGTCTACCCATATGTGCTCCTCTATGTTCTTCATCTATAGTTACTGGACAATGTTCTAGGACTAGGAAAAACTTCACCCTCTAATCCCTCTTCTCCCAGAGATGCTTCCTCTAGTGTTCCATCGTTAGATGATGTCATTACCACCAATACTCCTTTAACAGATGTGCAACCCAATGATGTACAAATCAACAATGATAGCTTTTCTATAGATGCGTCCCAGTGATGTACAAATCTACGATGATAGCTTTCCTACATGCACAGCCGTTGGATCACGATGATGATCCTCCTACTACATTGTTCTCATCCCTGCCTACATGGGTTGTGTTAACACTCAGAACTTGACTTGGGTTGCATGAAAGTAAATCTCGAGGTAACCTCGAACCACGTTGGATTGGAAATTGCCCTTTCCAACCACGAGAGGGATCTCTCAAATAATGTCACAAAAACTAATGATCAATCAATAATGCACAAAAATAGTGGACAAACTGTGGGTTTTAAAAGGTTTTGGGTTTTTAGGTTTTGTGGGTTGGGCGGTGTGAATAGTCCATTGGGCATGGAGTCAAATGATCATGCAAATAATATGAGTGTTCGACAATGGAAATCAGTGGAACAGAGGCAAGGTAGAAACTGTTTACAGAGAGAAGGATTCATAAGTGTATGACAACATAATAGAGAGAAAACATATCAAAATACAAAGAGCACTTAGCAAAGAGTGAGTTCCTTGTATAAATCAGTTGAAAGAGACTGTTGGGACATAGCATCTAACAAAGGATGAGTTATGGGCCTTCAGTTCTCTGCAAGAAACAATCTATAACCAGTTCTGCAACAAAGCATCTAACAAAAAGGATGAATTCCATTCCAAAAACAGTTACAAATCGAAAAGGAATGATAATAAGATCATATGAAATGGTATTGAAATCAAGCAATAGACAAACTCTGTAAACAACATCACAAGAATCTCTGATTTGGAAAAAACAAGACTTTGCACTGTTTTATTAAACTGAAAATGAAAGCTACAGCCCAGGAGTACTACTCCAGTGTTTTTTCCTCCTTTCTCCAAGAGATCTCTCCTTCCTTAAATAGAAAATAACATCCAAATAACCTTAGGAGGTCGAATCCCATCTCCTCCATTGGATTCTAAGCCTTGGAGATAGGTGGCAACAATCAAAGAGACAAAAATCCAACAAACTGCTAATTTTCAGGAATTTGTTGGAAGTCATTAATAAATTGTTTCCACCTAATGCATGAGGCCTTTGATGGAGCTAAATCTTAGGTGCAGGTGTCCCTTGACATCTAATTGATCCTTGAGAAGCCATTCGAATCCTCCTTGACAGGTGGCAACCTCCCAACAAGGCAAATATCAAAACCGTGACCGCTACAGAAAATTAAGTAGCGCCGTTGTAAAACAGTTGGTAGCGCCACTTCTATGTCTAATATCTCTCAAACCATACCACATTTTGAAAAACTGAGAGAGGTTTTTGTTATTTGGAATGTTATGAACCAAAACCTCCTACGATTTTCAAAAATACCTTCTCAATTGTTCATAATCCAAGTTTCAAGTTAGTGACTCAAAACTGGTAAAATAACTCTGCACAATTCGTTTTCTGCCAGAATTTAGGTAGTGCCCGCCTATGTGTTTGCGTGAAATTCGGTAGCATAAATCCATGGGTGCTTTTGATGCTTGGAACCTTGTGAGAGTGTTGTCAATGCTTGTTCTTGACACTTGGCACCTTAACCAATCTTGTGCTAACAAGTTGTTTCCACTCTTACATATGTTGTCAATCTCCTTGTAGGTCCTTCAACACATTGTTAAGAGTCACCTCCATCTCGTGCTCTTATTTCAGTCAGCCCTCCTACTCCTAAGAAATACCAGTTTGCTCCGCCAAAGACTCTTTGGAATCCGATCAATGCTAATAAAGATCTTGAAGGTTTTCTATGAGTACAATATGGTTTTTGATGACCCCAGATAAACATTAAGGGGGGGTATTGTGATGATTTGTTGATGTAATGCCTTCTTTGTGGCCCCTTGTTCAACTTAAGGGGGGTGGTGTTCAGATTATGTAGTTGATCTTCACTTGAGACCACATACCAACCAATCATATTGATGTATTGATGACTTTATTAAGCCTACACATGGATAACTAACCCATTTATTGTACTTTACTTTATTTGGCTATTTTGGCTAAGACCGACCTAGTCAACCTCTTGGGGCTAGCACCCCAACCCTTGAGGATGCGTATAAAAACAACACTCCTCTCATTTGTATCATTCATTCAAGTTGATTATTTGAAAAGAGCCAAAGGGCATCTCTTCTGTAGAGTGCCTCTCTTGGATACTTGTGTTTGGGTTATGCAACAATCTTTATTGTATATGTTTGATTTCTCTCTCAAACCCACTTATGCCTCTTGAGTGCACTATGTTATGGGTTCATCTCTCTTGTGATCAACATTGAGTGTTGTTATAATCTGTTGTGTTTTACTAGTTTGGATTAGGGTTTTTTGAAGTGTTCATCGTAGATCTACTATCTCCTTATGATTGCAACATAATGACACAACCATGGGATATGAGTGCCCATTGCCCATAGAAGAAAAATTGCATGATAAAGATAGAGGTCATCACTAAAGTATAGAAATCACCCCAGAGGCTTGGATACCTCAAAAATTAAAATATTGAACTATAGGAACATCAATGCCCATGTCACAGTTCTGAAACATAGGCAGTTGCTGCAATTTAACATATATGCTCGAAGCGAAAGCGGTAAGGACAAGAACAAGATCGAGGACAAGGTTGTGATCACAATAGTTTGAAGCCAGCCCAAGAAGCACGGGTTTGCTAGCTTCTATCACGAAGGGCAACCACCTGCGGATTTCAACTGGGAATAGTCACACACTACACAGATGAAAACTGTACAGGAAATGGTAGATTCTATAGTGGAATCTGAATCAAACCCAAATTCAAGCCGAAATTCGAATGAATTTCCGTATTGGCGGGCCTGATTAGCCCAAATTCTGCTACAATGATGTAACATCATGTAATAAGTAGCCCTGAAGTTATCACACCACACTATAAGAAAAGTAATACTTTCACATCAACCAGTATTTAACATTATATCAATATTCAAATCTTTGAACTTATTTTTAAGTTTCTGCACACTTCTGTATTTTTTGCCCTCTAGGATTGTTATACTGCCTTGACTTTCCCTCGAGTTGTCAGGTGTCACAAGTTGTTTTCAACATATCAAAAACCTGCACTAGTACAACCTCTGAAACTTTCATCTTCTGATCCAAGGAAACTGCAAATATCTCTGATGCACCTATTTGTTAACCGTACTTCCACCTTCAAGGTGGATGGATTTGGTCTTGTTTAGTTTACTACTAAGTAATTAATCACTGCCTAGATTATTGATAGACTTACAGTGAGGTGAGTTATGCAAGCCCAATATACTCCATGTAATAGCCAAAGCATTATATGGGACTTGATAATGACTTTACCGCCTTGAATCTACTATTTTAAAGGTGTGCTCATGATATAAATATTAAATACCAACTCTTTCACACAAGATAATACAAATAAGCATTTCAAAACCCATGTGTTGTATGGCTTTTCACCTCCCAACTATATGAAGGCATGTGTTGGTGCAAAGGTCGCATGCCCCTTCACTGTGTTACATACAATTGAGAGTAGACAATCATTTGAAAAGCCAAGTATGTATGGTGGATATACATTGAATACTCAACAGTATCCAGCTAGAAAAATGAAATGAAATAACAGAATACAACAAAGTGGGGAATTTAGGTTCGGGGGGGATTCTATTCGATCCCGGAGGAAATCTGATCGTGTCCTACTCATGGGGGCTCGAGAAGGTTTCCAACAACATGGCAAAGGGGTATTCGCTCTAGAAAGGTTTGGACATAGCCAAAGGAGAAGGGATCAAATCCATCTTGGTGTGCTAGGAGATTCAATGCTAATCATCAAGAGTCAAGACTATGAGGAATAGCGATGAACCATCAAACATGGCCTTGAGCATTCTAATAGCCTGAATCCGCAAAAGCACTTAGACACTTTGATATGGTTAATTTCTACGACATCTGCTAAGCATTAAATGGTCAAGCAGATATATGTGCAAATGATGCCTCTTTCTTCAGTCCGTGCCAATGTTATAAAAATGGAAAGCTAGGGTTCTCCCACATCCCTTAATAGTTGTCATGTCATTGCATTTAAAAGACACAAGGGGTGGGCTGCTGTTCGTAAGGGTTGGCAGGCACACTAAACAACCCACACAACGAATTACATCGGAGCTTGCAGCAAAAATCAATGCAACAGGATGTTGAAACAGTTGGCTTATGAGAATAATCAAGCAGAGAGGTTCATTGTTAGCAGATCAGGGTGAGAGCAGGATCAGTTGCACTCACTGGCGAAGCGAGGGGAATATAGTGAGATAGGTGGCCGTATATCTGCTGGAGATACTAGGATGTCAGGTGATGCTTGGACTGTGAGGGTGGAGACAGAGGCAAAGTCGAAAACCTTTTCTTTGATGCCAATAAGCTCATTAGCCCTTATCGAAGTGATCTTGGGATTCTGGACAACCTCTCTGCCAGATCCTTCCAGTGATGTCTATGGGCTTGGTGATCGTAGAGTGGAATTTTCCTTAATATTCCCCTGCCTGGTTTTCAATAGAGTTGGCTTTGGCACTTTTGCAGTGAAGATTCTTTGGCAGCAGGTATCTGTGTTTTTTGGGGGAGGAAACAATATGGACAATGCTGATTGGAGAGAGGTAAAGAAGGTCTTGAGGAGCCACAAAGAGCTTATTCAGGCCAATGGTGACTTTTCTCGGAAAATTTCCGAAGGTGAATGAAAATGAACACATCAACTCTGTCAGCATTACAAAAATTATGCATCTCCTTCAGCAGCAGTCACAAAAGATAAGAGGTTTTAGAGGCAGAATATTGGTTCCTTCGATCCTGTATTTCTCCACAGCAAGCGGATTTCACTTCCCTAGCTTCCAACAATCAAACGACCCAGAATTCACAGCAGGGTGGTGCTCAGGAAGAAAACTATGTTGGACAGCTGATCGATCCTATGGATGTTCAAGAAACTGGCTCCCCCCCTTCAGCAAAGGAACAAGGAATTCAGGACAGCACTATCCCCTAATGGTAGATGTTTTACAGAGTTATCTTTTTATCAAATCAATTTATCAAGGTTGCAACCTGTAGCAATGTATGGAATTTTTGTAACAGAAAGCTTATAGATCTCTATATTGCTAGATTAGAAAATTGCTCGGATACAGAGCAGAACAATGAAGATATGTACTTTTTGCTGTCTGCTTTTGCACAACCTCCTTTGAATTAATATAATTTCTGTCTCGGTTTAAAAATAAAAACAAACTGGGGAATTTGAGGGCAGTGCGATAGCGCAGATGAAAAAAATTAGGACCATAAAACATAGAACATTTCTACAAAACTTTGGTTATATCGATAAGAGTGCTGCTAATTTCGAGCAAGTAACTAGCACTTCTTCCGTCATATAAAGAAAGTATTATTGTGATATAATCATATAGATTTTGATCCATAGTCGAAAAAGGGTCAGAACAGGGCACATTGGCACCAGCACCATGTGGCCCTGACTACCCAGCAGCCAAGAGATTGGCAGTTCAGAACCAACTTCTTGGCTGTAGATCGAGAATACAAGCAGACAGGAATCTTGGAGGAAAGGGGAGGCAGAGTAGCAGCCGCTAGATACCCATTCTGTAACCCCCAATGACCAATGCAGAGGGAAGAACAATGAAAGATCTGAATGGGCAGAAATTGTATCTCCAAATTTTATTGGTTATAATATGTTTCTGGAGTTTTCTTTCCCAAAGAGGCTTTTTCTCCAGCTTAAAAACCCTCTATGTTTGATTTATGGTGTGGACGCCTCTTTGGTGTTGTTGTGTATCAACGTATCTACAGGGTCTTATTAATGGCACAATTAATTTTTTTACCAAGGAAATAAGCACATCCCATCCTCCCGCCTTGAGCGAAGAACGGTTCTGCCGGTATCTTGCCAGCACCGTTACAATAATCTGCTCAAAGACTGCATCAACAATCAATAGCCACATCAGACAAACCCCACACAGTGGAGGCCTGTGAGGAGCATAACATCCAAGATTTGAACCTGGTCACTGTCACAACAACTGCTCCAAATTGCCGCTAGAGAACAACTGCTCCAAGTTGCCGCTAGACCACAACTCGACGGACTAATGGCACAATTAATCTGTTAATGCGCTGTTCCAAACATTCTATCGCTGGTGAATGCGCTAAGGTTAAGCGGTAACATGAAGAATGGGTTTTGTTTGATGTGCAGTCTCTATTGTGATACACACGGCAGTTTTAACGAGATATTGTACTCCAGATCAGAACGCATGCAAAATATCTGAAGTTTGATGAATGTAACGGCTTCGGTTCATTGAAAACGTCGTATAATCTTTATGTTTTACTACATGTATAAAAGTGCGTTTGATTGGCATTTTGCACGTTTCCGAAGAAATGCTGTTGTAAAGAGTCATAGAGTTGCTCCAGAGTTCGAGTAGAGTTTTAATGACGCCCATGAGAGAATCGGCGAGCAGAAGGGTTTATCCTTTTGTTTTATGAGCAGATTCCAATCGCAGAGAAAGGAATTAGTATTTTGAAATCCAAGAAAAACACAATTATTTGAAAGATACTCAGGTTGAAGAACTGTGCGTGATTTTGCTCCAGTTTCTGGGTTTAATCCGGAAAAAATTCGGATCAGTGGCCGTTTCGAGTTTTTAGAGCCATAAAAGAATCTGCTTGGGGGGATTCGAACCCGGGCATTGCGGGTGGATTTGATGAGATAAAAGGATTTATAGTCAATCATACCTGATTCAGTCAGGATCTCCAAAATTGCAGTCCCGAATTGGTCTCCGGTCTCCAGCGAAATGCGGAATACCGCAGACTTGACTGTCCGAACGAATCAGGGCCGATGGAACTGGCGGTTGTATGTAGAAGATGGATGATTTATCTGCAGTGACGGAGGCGGAGTACTAAATGAAGAAAGCCAGTCCAGTTCAGTCCGTTAGATATATATAATTATCTGTAAGGTATACTGATTTTACTTGATCCCTGCTGGAGTAATGGCTTCTCTTCACTTCGTACAACGCCACTATAAAATAGTGGTTTTAACAGATTTGGAGTATTTGGTTTGGTTTCCACCGATGCATGGATTTATACGATGAGATCACGCTGGTAAAAAACCTCGGTGATCACCATCGCTGTGTTGGGGGAGATAATAAAGAGGAATTCGGGTATAGGGTGTAAAGTAAGAAAGATCAAATTATGGTTTTTATGTTTGGTTTTCACTGGTAGGGTATGGATTTATATGGGTTATGGTATGTATATTTTTAAATATGTGTGGATGGTTTTTATTTTTTTAATAAGGAATTTTTTTGTGTTGGTGGTGAATTTAAAAAAAAAAAAAATTATTATTATTATTATTATGAGATCATTTTCATAAAAATGTTCAAAAAATACCTACATTAAGTTGGAGGAAATGATAAAGAAGAATAAGTGTATTTAGAGAAATATCAAATTGTGATTTTATATATGTGTTGGGCTTTCTAGGAATTGCACTGAAACAGTGGTTTGTCTTTAAAACAAATAATTATTTTTAAAGTACAAGTAAGGTTAAATTTTTATATATTAAATGAGAGTTATTATAATAAAAAATTAGGTTAATTGGGTTTTAATTTGGTTGGTTGGAAAGAATGATCTCCCCACCTAAATTCAAATCTTATAAATGACATTTTGAATTCTTAATAAATATATTGTTGTAATGACTTCCAACTTCTCTTGTTGATAGCCCTTATGTTAAAGATGTACTTTTCTCAAAATGAAAAAAATACTTAAATGTACCTTTCTCAAAATAAAAAAAATAATTAAGAATCCGAATAAGAACAAAGAAAAAGGTCATCCTCAAAATAAATTAAGAAAAGGAAGTATTGAAGATTTTGCTTGGGATATATTTATATATAGTTTTCTTTGAGATGACATATTACAAAGTGTACACCACTTTCAGTTTATCTTCAAAATAAAGTTGCAAGTTCAAATTTCTTTTCTTCTAACTTAAAGTAAGAGCATATTGAACTATGTTAATGCAACATCATTCACTAAAAGTTTTTCTCATAAGTGGCATGTGGCATGTTTCTTTTAAGGCTTTCCTACGAATACCATTGAACTTTTGTCAATCCTGAACTTTATTTAAAAAGCGTTATAAATTTGCATTGGATTATCAACACTTTTTAACTTGGTTATTTATATATATATCAAATTTAATAAGATTTAAATATATATATATTAAAGATTAATGGTTAAGATGGATAATGTTGTGAGTATATTTTTAATAAAAAAATTCACAAACATCTTTTTCATTTAAACCTTAAAAACATATTAAAAATGGATATATTCTAATTTACATTATAAGTAATGTTTTTTTTGTTTTTTTTTACATTATATATCTCAATTTTAAATTTTAGTTTATTAGCATTACACATCCACATGTGTGACAACATCTCTTCCACCTAAGGTTTAGAGTGCACCTGCGAGTTGTTTTGGTGATCTCTTCACAAACTTTTTTTTGAATTGATATCAATCTATAGGAATCTAGCAATATTAATAAACAAGACCTTTGAATGAAGAGAACTTAGGTGAATGCTTCTAGTTGTTTAATGAGTTCTTATTGTGACTTTTAATTAAATGAGCAAGGGAACATAACACTAAAATAAGATTTGGTTGAGTTTGAAATGTATAAATTATATTTTGTTTTTCTATGAAGAAATTTTGTTTAGTTATATATAATGGCCTTCCCTTGTCATTTGAGAGTCTCTAATGCATCAAAAATTGCCATTTTGTAGTAACTAAACTTTCCAAAAATAGGGCTCTAAAAACATATATGTCCTTCTAATCAACCCCATACAAGTATAAGTCAAAATCTATAATTAAAATAGAGTATAGTTTGTTTGTTTTTCCAATCAAAGGTTTAATCTCCATTATTGCTTTGGTCTAAGTCCTCTCGACAATCATCATGTTATGAATATAAATATACATAAATAGATATTCATAACACATCAATGAATGGCATGTGATTGTTTCGTTAGGGCTCTCCTTCAGGCTTCACTTCTCGAGGAGGCAATTTATTGTGGACTAGTGTGATGGGAGTTTTCACCATGCGAGTTCAATGGAGCTTTGGTTAAGAATGTCGCCAGAAGTAAACTCGAAGCATACAACAAAGGACAACGTCCACTTTGTTGTAATTGTGTTCTCAATGCATCAGTTTGAGGTTATTTCCCTATGTCACTTCGCTTTTCCGGACATGTTTCTCCTTCTCGCCCCTTATGCACGCTCACCTTCTTCTCTTGAGAGATCCAAACAAGCCCTGTTCCAGACTATCTATCTTCATTCTCTTTTCCTTGACCTAGGCATTGACATCATGCCTCGTGAGCATGGTCGCTCTAGCAAAGGACCTGGTTACTAGAGATATCTTGTCGAACGAGGGCACGACGCCATTACTTCTTCACGCGAGCCAATGCAAATCCCCTCTCAGGAAATTCATCCTGCAACTACGCAGGATATTGACATTAACACCACGGGGAAGAATTGGGGTCGTGGAGCCACTAAGGAGTCCTTGCATCCTCAACCTCGTGAGTTTACAATGCACTCAAGCCTTTCCCGTCAGGAGCATACAGATGTTGCAACAAATCAAGCTTTCTGGAACACTCCACCAGAAGGACATTGGGGATATCCCATAGTTGAAGAAGCACCTCTGGTGACTCCCCTTAAAGAAACCATTAGCATCCCAAAGGCAGCTCCTGATTCTTCTCGGCCTCATTTTTCCGAGGAGCATCTTACTTTGATCATGGATATACGTTGAGATGTGGAAGACCTATTGTTTCAACAGGAGCGCCTCAATCGTTGGTTGGATTTTCTCTATGATGCACACTCAAGTGAGTCTGCTTCCAACCATTGTCCGGTATGTCCCCAACCTTACAATATTGTTCCAACCTAGCACCAGCACACTTCTGGAGGCAATGATATAGACTCTATTGGTGCTTGATTTCTTTGGTTTTGCTTCTGTGTTTTGCTTATGCTCATGCTTATAAGATTTTATGAAAGTTTAAATGGCTTCCTAGCCATCTTTGTATATTCGGACATAAAGACAGTATGATATTTTTGACAAAACCCTGGAGACAGTTCTGGTTTCCATTTTTTGGCAGTCGGCCCCTAGGCTTCCAAGACTATGTAATCTATTCAGTTTCTAGAGGCAATACATCTTTTATTTACAAAAAAAAAAAAAGATGTATCAATGTTAGTTTATCATTTTTATAAAAAAGATTCACCAACATCTTTTCCATCCCCACTTTAAAGAATATATTTAAGATGGATATATTCTAATTTACATGGTAAGAGATGTTTTTTCTTTTTTCTTTTTTACATTATATAACTCAAATTTAAATTTTAGTTTCTTAGCATCACTCATCCACATGTGTGACAATATCTCTTCCACTCAAGGTTTAGAGTCACATATCTTCCACCTAACGTTTAGAGCGCACATGCAAGTTGTTTTGGTGATCTCTTCACGAGCCTTTTTTTAAATCAATATCGACCTATAGGAATCTAACAATATTAATAAACAAGGCCCTTGAATGAAGAGAACTTAGGTGAATGCTTCTAGTTGTTCAATGAATTCTTATATATTTAGTTTTTCTATGAAGAAAATTTGTTTAGTTATATATAATGGCCCTTGTCACTAAGAGTCTTTGATGCATCAATTATTGTCATTATGTAGTAACCAAACTTTCAAAAAATAAGGCTCTCAAAACATATATGCCCTTCTAGCTAGCACCATACAAGTATAAGTCAAAAACTATAACTAAAATCAAGTATAGTTGTTTTCCAATCAGAGGTTTGATCTCCATAATTGTTTTGGTCTAAGTCCTCTAGGAAATCATCAATGACCCACCAACTACCACTTTGGGGGGCATACCTTTTAGTGAATCCAACGTCCTCGTGCTACACTGGGATCTAGTCACCTTGCTACAAACCCTCAACTAGCATAAGGAGACCATCTACCAACACTTGCACTTGAACCCAAAACCTTTAAGAGCCTCAAAGGATTAAAGGAGAGTAGCTTTTCCAATCCACCTATGGGCCTAAGCCCAACTAAAACCAAGTATATTGTAACACCCCATTTTAGACTTAACATTTATCATTATGATCCACTTTGACTTTACATTGGTTATTATAGTGATTATGGTTATTTTGAGCTAACATTAGATTTATATTCTTAATGTTTATTTGGTGAGTGGCACATAGGTTATATTGTATTCATGTTATGTCGACTTGTGACTTATAGATGTTGTGCATTGATCATATTATGGTTATTTATGTGTCACGTTATTACTACATGTTCTCTTATGATTTTGAGGTGTTGCACATTGAATTTATTATGGTATTGGACATATTGGCATTGTTTATATGTAAAGTTTTTTTAATTAGTCCATGTCAAGGGACCAATAGCATTGAGTTTGTCATTTATGGACTAATAGCATTGAGTTTGTCATTTATAGTTGACTAAAATGTTTGATCGTAAATTTAGACAATTTTATAAAGTTAAACATTGTTATAATAATTTTATTTTTTTTAAATAAACTATTTTTATAAATTTAAACAATTTTACAATGTTAAACATTGTTATAATAATTCTTTTTTTTTAAATAAACCATTTTTCTTAATTACTTGGTGAATAACTTTAACCTGTTATTGTAGAAGTGTTGGTGAGCATTTAAGTGGTTGTTTAATATTATTCATACTAATTTAGAAATCTAGGGGCTCACACGCATGCTCTGTTTATTAATGCTCTCTGCACACAGTTATAAACAAAAACTTTTGCATTATCCTTAACTGCCAACACATTCCAATTTGGAGGTCCCCCTTCAAGTGTAGGATGTTGTGAATTCAACTCTATGCTTTCACCCTTAGGTTCTCACTGGCCTCCAATTACAATCAGATCATTTCCACAGGCCTTAAATGCGAGACCCCAGCGTTAAGGCTACCCTTACAAGCAATCTTCCCAACACACCCCACATATTGGTATCCTCCATTAAAGTACAGTCCTTAAAAACACCTCCTGTAACATCTTTAATTAATTAGAGATTCACCATTTCAAATCAAGTAAGGATTTTTTGTTGTTTTAAGCATCAACAAATGAGTAAAATTCAACAAATTTATATATAATATTTTGAAAATGAATAAAATTCAAAAAATTTATATATAAATTCTTAAAAGGATAATATATTAATTTTTATGTTTTTTAAATGAAAATTTTAATAATAAAATCATAGTTAAGCATGAAGATAGCATATTATACTATTCATATTTTAATAATAGTTTGATTTTTTATTTTTTGATGAAAATTATATAATAAGAACTTTGATTATTTGCTCCTTCAACATTCGTGGGTTTGGGGGACCCATTAAATTAGCCTCCCTCAAGTTATTGTTGCATCGGGTAAAGCCTGACATTGTATTTCTACAAGAGACTTTGGTGGAATATTGTTGCTTTGGACTCAATTGGTCGCTCGAGAGGTCTCTTAACTAGTTGGAACCCAGCTTATGCTGAGTTTTGTGCTTTTGGCACAACTGCAGGTATTTTCTTGGAAGGCAGACTTAAGCAATCAGAGGATATATTGAAACTACTCAACTGTTCTACTCCTTATAAAGATAGGGAAGCATTCTAGCATCAAATCTCAGATTTCGGCTTGCTAAGAGAGAATAACCTTATTGTCGGTGGTGATCTGAATTTCACTCTACCAGTCACGGAGGTGTGGGGGAATCCAGCTCAAGTTGATCCTCTTGTTGAGTACTTTCCAAACATCCTCCTTAACTCGGGTTTAGTGGACGTTCAACCAACCTTTCTATCTCCAACTTGGAGAAATGGTAGAGTTGGGTTCGTTGGTATATCGAAAAGACTGGATCGTTTTCTTTTAGATGAAAATCTCCTTGGAAACCAAAGCAACATTCAGTCCTGGGTTATTAATTCCACAATTTCTGATCATAACCCGATTTGCTTACAATTTGAGATGTCTTCCCGGAAATCTGCTCCTCCTTTTAAATTTAATAGCTCGTGGATTTCAGATCCGGGATTCACTACTCTGGTTAGATCCACTTGGAAAGAGATGAATAGCTAAGCAAATAATTCATCGATCCATCTTTTATGCTCCAAATTAAAGCATTTGAAGAAAGTTGTTATTCAATGGCGGATTTTAAAAAAGAAGCAACTACACACAGAGTTGAATAACATAGAACATAAAATGGCAGAGATTTTTTAGAATTGTCCTGCTCAGATCTTCGAGCAGGAAGATCTAGACTTGCTAAATTCACTCAAACAAAGGAAAGATTCAATTCTTACTACTGAAGAATCCAACTAAAGGCTCAGGAGTCGAGCTATATGGATCGCGAAAGGAGATAAAAACACTACATTTTAACATAAATTTGCCACACAGAGAAGATGTCAAAACACAATTTGGGACATATCTGATGAGGACAAGAATCACAAATCAACTGAAGCGGAGATTAAGGAGACTGTCTATAAACATTTTAAAGCATAATATAACGTTATTGACTCTGAAGACACTATTCTCCAAATTAATGTACTCAAGAATGTTCCTCGCTTCTTCAATGATGCTGACAATGTAGAGATTGGTAAAGTCATCATGATTGAGGAGGTCCAAGAAACAGTCAGTAAACTGCCAAAAGAAAAAAGTCCTGATCCAGATGGTTGGACTCGTGAACTTTTTTAGACCATCTTCGGCATTATGGGAGAGGAATTACTCAAAGTTGTTGAGGAATCTAGGTGCACATGTTATATTCCATAGGCACTTAATGCTACTTTTTTTGCTCTAATCCCAAAAGTCGGCAAGCCAGACACTTTCAATGACTTCAGGCCTATTTCTCTGTGCAAGTTTGTCTATAAAGTAATATCTAAAATTATAGCTTCCCGGATCAAAGACAAATTGGCCTCCTACATCTCCTTTGAACAATTCGGCTTTCTTAATGACAGGTTGATCTTTGATGTTGTTGGAATTACACAAGAATGTTTGAACACAACGAAGACAAAGAAACTAAGTACAATTACTTTGAAGTTGGATTTAAAGAAGGCTTGTGATAAAGTGAGTTGGCAATTTCTTAGGTTGTTGTTAGTTTAGATTGGATTAAATTGGAGGGTTTCACAATGGATCGTGGCATGTATCTCATCTATCAATATGGCAGTCCTCGTAAATGGAGTTCCAACTAAATTCTTCAAAATTCATCGGGGATTATGTCAAGGTTGCCCTCTGTCCCCATTATTATTCCTTCTGGTTGTTGAGTGTCTAAGTAGACAAATGAAACATGTTGTGAATTCAGGAATGTTTCAGGGCCTTAAAGTAGTTGATGACACTTTCATGTCACATCTCTTTTTTGTTGATCATGTGCTCATTCTAGGAGCTGGTAAGTTTGAATATTGGATGGCATTTAAATCTATCCTAACTAATTTCTATATTGCAACCGGGATGGTTGTAAACTGCCAGAAGTCATGTTTCCTTGTTCAAAACATAGACCAAAGGCTAGATCAAAGTTTGATGACAGCATTCAATATTCAGTTTGTGAGCCTCAATCAAGGAATGAAATATTTAGGCTTTTTACTTAAACCAAACAACTATAAGGTAAATGACTGGACTTGGTTAATTCAAAAGATCGAAAAGAGGATTGGGAACTGGAGTTTTCGTTGGCTTTCTTTAGGAGGTAGACTAACTTTAGCCAAATCAATTCTACAAAGTATTCATGTTTATTGGCTTAGTCTTTTTAAGCTCCCCTCTTCCATTCTCCTCCGAATACAACTACTTATTTTAAACTTTATATGGAAAGGAGGGAAAAAAAGCACAGGATGCCAACTAACAAAATGGCAAAATATTGTCAGGCGAAAAGAATATGGAGGATGGGGCATTAAGAATATTTCTTAGTTTGCACAATCTTTGGCTGTAAAGTCTTGCTGGAGAGGATTATTTGGGGAAGGTTTATGGAATACAATTCTAAGCAAGAAATATTTAAAAGGTGTAGACATAATATCCTGGCTTCGAAGAGAAGATAAAAAACTCCAGGGAGCTTCTATCATCTGAAAAAATTATATGTTTTCCTTTCCTATCATCAAAATATGGCTAGCTTGGGCGATTGGTTCTGGTAAACGAGTTATATTAGGATTTAATCCTTTTATTAACTGCAATTCTTCATTTAAACTGTCAGGTCCACTAATCCAACACTTAAATAATTTAAACATATTTTCTATAGCACAGGCTGGTATCCCAATCGAAACTGGATCAAACCAAAGGTGGTTCGAGTCAATTTAGCTTGGACTGACAGGTGGGATGAAAACATAATGGGATGAATTTGTTACAATATTAAAGAGTAGTGGTATTCAATTAAATAATACAAGTGATAAGATTGTTTGGTCTTGGAACATATCGACAGGTGATGTTACAACAAATTTAGCTTATCAGTCCATTTCTTTCTTAAATCTTATGGATGAAAGAAGATGGTGGTACAAAGCTATCTGGAAAGTAAACATACCAGTCAAGATTATATGCTTATGTGGCTATGTTTGAAGGATTGCATTCTTTCTGGTGTGAATTTTAAAAAAAGAGGAGGTATTGGACCATCAGTTTGCAGTCTATGTTTAAGAGATGAAGAATTGACAACTCATTTTTTTGTGGATTGTTTCACAACACAAAATATATGGTTTGAAGTTATGAAATCTCTAAAGATTACGGGAGACTGGAATTGTTCCTCTATAAGGGAAAACTTGAAGGTTTAGTTCATACAATTTCCAAAAATGAGACATATTCCCTTCTTGGTGATATGGGGAATATGGAAATTCAGAAATAAAATTTTATTTGAAAACTGGAACATGCAGGACTCTATGATAATCGCTAAAACTATCCTTTCAATCAAAGAATACACAGATATTGCAGACGAGGACAGATTTGAATATATTTTAAACCCATTCTTCTTTGATGACACTCCAATTGGTTTTTTTGATGGAGCAGTTGTTGACAATGTCTGTGGCATTGGAATTTTTGAAAATCACTTCAGACCACATTGTTAAAGTTATTTTGCAGGAGGCAATGGAAATAATATGAAAGCTGAACTATTGGGTTTATGGGGACTATTATTACTTTCTTCTAGACTTTCCATTAAAAATATGATGGTTGTTGGAGACTCAAAGGTCACTATTGATTGGATAAATGCAAAGTCCAATTTGAATATGCTATATCTCAATTCCTGGAAGGACAAGATAGAGAGATTAAAGGACAAATTTGATTCTATCAAATTTATGCATGTTCACAGGAAGTTCAACAAAGAAGGTGGCATCTTATCAAAGAAGGCCTTAAAGCAAAATACTAGTTGGCTCTATTATGAAGAACTTGTCAAAGGATCTATTGTCTCTGCGGATAAATTCTATATTTTCTAAGATTGAACACTACAGTTGTTCCTTTTTTGATATTTTTGAAATCGTCATAATATGTATTATGTAGATATTATACTACTTGATGAAATCTGGGATAGAAAAGGAGTTGTCTACGGTCCTATTTTGATTTCAATTACACTTGTGATCCACATGTAATAGAAAGTTTCACTTGATTCATAATAGAATAACAGTGGAACTGTTTTTTTCTGCGTGAAAAAAATAATAAGATCATAGTTAAGTATAAGGACAATATATTATATTATTCACATTTTAATAATAGTTTATCATTTTGATGTTTATTTCCTTAGACCTCGTATTTATTATTATTAGCTTATTGCTCAAATTTACGAAAATAACAGGATTTGAATTGAAGGAACAAGCAAATGGACACACCATCCACTCAAATAAACACAAGATGTGACCTAGGAAACTTGATAGAGGAGAGAACCTAGCTAGAAGGTGAGGCCTATTCTTCTTTCTTTTCCTTAGTTAAGAAATGCAAGTGCAAAGAAAGGGGCACTCTCTATGGAGTTACCCTGGACACTAGGGATTGAATGGTCACTAAATAATTTACTACCCCCTCTGTTATGCTTCAATATCCCACTCCTATATGCTTTTCTCAACTATGGAACAATAACAATACAAAAATAATGGAACCCCTTCTCTTCCTAGCAGTGTCTAACATAGCTTGATAATCGCCTAGGGTTATAATTAGGGTTTTTGCATGCTACAACCCTCAATTAGTGTTAGAGTTTTGGACTAATCCGAAAAGATCTTTTACACGACTATGGTTGAGTTATTAAGCATGTGTTGATTAACCAATTAAGGAAGCTTAATGAAAGAGGAAGAAGATATGAGAATATATCGCCGCCATATAAACATGAACAAAACTGAAATGAAGCAATAAACAACAGGAAACCATAACACCAATGTGATAACGAAGTTCGATAATCTCGCCTACATCTCCGAGCTTTTGTCTCAGTGAGTGAGGCTTCTTTATTTTTGTTCAAATCTCAATAAGTACATAACAACAGTGCCAAAAGGATACAATACTGATATGGTCTTGTTCTCCCATATCTCTAGAACCCAACAGAAGAAACTACACTCAAAATGGATGACCGTAGCTCCCAGAAATGGCCCGCAAAGGTGCGCTCCTCGACAACTTCCCTACATAAAAATGACATTGGCTTGGCTTTCCTTTAGCATAAATATGCTCTGAATCTCCTTTTATGGCCTCAAGAAGGTTTGGTTTATATAGATATGAATTTGGTTATTATCCCCCAACTTCCTCCCAAAATCTAGCCTCAAAAAGAGCCCAATATCCCCCTAAATTGGCAAAAAATCTCCAATATTAGTTGAATAAATCATAAAAATCCATTGTTATAAGGTTAAAACCCACTTTATGCAACCAAATTCAAAAATAGCCCGTAGGCTTGGGCACGCGCTCAAAAATGGGGTCACATGCAACTTAGGTGGCCAAGCGCCAGCCCAAAGGGCTGCGCGCTGGCCCCTTTTCTGAAATTCGTGGTCATGTGGTGTCAAGGTATAGGACCACACCCTTGGGGTGCGCCTAGCCCTGTGGTTCTAGCTCCGTTACATATGGTGGACAGTGCTACAACTGCGCGCCTGGGTGGTTAAGGGAAAGGCGCTCGTGTCCGAAGCTTTGTGGTCATGTGGTTCAGTCAAACCGTGGGTTGGGGCTTAGCCCCAGCCCCCTTTCGCCCCACACATTAATATATTTGCAATTAACTATAATGAAGTGGGTTTTAACCCCCAAGCTTCAACTTTGGCGTGATGGCCATTGGTCCTCTCCCAAGACTTTGCTAGAGTAATGGGTCATGGGTTTGAATCCCATGAACCCCAACAAACATTTAAATTGCCCTCCAATGATAGAGTGCCACATGGCAGCCCATGTATGGGCCACGTGGCACCTCTTCATTTGCCTGCATAGTGCCACTTGTCAACTTCTGAGTGGATCTGGATCTGACCAATCAAACTATTGCTATGTTGCCACGTGTCTTAACGCTACGTCAGTATTGACTTTTTTGCCTGTTGACTTTTTACCTGTTTGGGAAAATGGTCAGAGTGCGATAACTCTCACATACAACGTTCGTTTGAGAAAGTAAATATATGGCCAGAATCAACGTAACGAACGAGATAATCGCAATGGAATTGGTTTCATTCAATTCCAAGAACTTTCATTTTGAGCCTTTTCTATACCTAGAGCGCCTCTTGGATCCGATTTTGGATCACACCTCCCCCAAAAGGGTACTGACCAGTCAAAAGGCTCGGGATAGGCCACACGGCTTGTCCTCTGTCTCTGAACTCTATCCTGTGCACCTGTCTCATCAAGATCAACTGTAACACAATCATGACAACTGACAACATATTGTTAGCCATTTGAACCATGTCACATTTTACTAAAGCCACTATCATCCTTGTAGATAACATTACTAATGATAGTATCAAAAACATAACTGCAGATGAGATGATATACTTGTAATATTTGCACAACATGAGCTTATCTTGAAGCAATCTGTGATTGATTTTCCATTCAACAATCATTTCATGTTCTTGCTTAAGATCGATTACTTCATTTGAAACAATTATTGGTTTGTTGCTTGCTTGAACTACCTTCTTTAATTGTTCCATAGTTTGAAGAGTTTTATTTGCCTTAACATGATGAGCATGAACCACATAATCTTGACCTGCTTTGGTTAATTGATATTGATTCTTTGTCCTGTAGAAGATTGCTTTACGATCATATAAGTATGGACTACCTAAGATCATTCCACATTCACTTAACGACACTACATCACATGTTACCTCGTCCACATACTTAAATGAAATTACAAATTTGATTGTGCATTGCTTTGTTACGTGCATTTTATGATTGTTGCTTATCCATTTAAGTGTGTATGGCTTATGATGTACTTGTGTTTTTAACCCCAATTGCTTAACCAATTCCTCTAAAATTAGATTAGATTGAGATCCACTGTCGATTAATGTGTCTATCTTAGTGTGCCGCATGATGACCATGATATAAAACAAGTTACTTCTACAATCAATTCCTTCACCAATTTTACCTGTCATACCAACCAATAAAACCTTTGATTCATCACTTGAATCCGATCCCAAGTCTATCGGTCGATTTGTCGTTGCAACTGTGTGCCTCCCATTCTTTTCCTTGAACCACTTTGGCCTCTTCTCGGGATGCAACTACCAACAACGGTCCTCATCATACCCCTCTTTCTTGCAATGCTTGCAAGATGGCTTCTCTTCCTTTCTCATCACTGCATTTGAACTCTTTCCATGCCATTTCCTCTTGTCCTCTTTCCTTGAAGACGATTCCCCTGATACACCTGCTTTCCCTGCTTCAATATATGTCGCTTGAACAGAAACCTCATCAAGGTTAGTGGGTCCAAACATGAATACAGTGTTTCTAATATGTGCAAGTAAACCTCCTATATACTTCATAAGGGTTTCCTGTGTATGTAAAGGGATATCTAATATCACTGCCATTTTACGAAAGCCATCGGTATATTCTTGCATTGTTTGTCCTTTTCTTAGTTTTAAAGATTGCCATTCGATTAATGTTTTTTATTTATAACCCAAAGGATATAATTGCTTCTTAAGTGCATAAATAAAACTTTTCCATGATGGAAATACATTACCCACTTGTTGCGTTATGTTTTGCAACTTGCCTTGCCACTAGATGAGAGTTATGCCTGCAAGTCTCAATGATGCCAACTTGATTTGTGTGGCCTCATCCTTGATCTGTTGCACACTGCAATAGACCTCCATTTGTCTGACCCAATTGTCAAGTTTCTCTGCATTAACTTCACCATCATATATGGGTAATTCGAATTTAACATCAAGTTTTAATAATGGCATTTCATTCTTATGTTTATGGACATGTTTCTTTGCATTGGATTTAGAACTTGAACTTGAAGAAGGAGGTGATGATGGAGGTGAAGGAGGAATCTAAGGAGGATCCTCTCCTTCTTCACTTTTTCCCTTTGAATATTCACCCAAATCTAGTTTCTTACGTTCCAAGTAATCCTCGTACAAAACTTTCATCATCTTCAACATGGAAAAGAAAGCTTTTCGAAAATCTTTCTCATCCTGAGAAAGTCCCTCTTCCGATGTCATATTCGGTGTGAGAAGCTCTCTTTCTCAATTTAATTAATGGATTCTCTTCAACAAGCTCACCTTCACCATGCTGTAGATTTTCCCTGGTTAACATGCAAAACTCAAATCCAAATGTCAACTAGCTCTGATACCACTTGATCTGAAAAGATGTTTTACACGACTATGGTTGAGTTATTGAGCATGTGTTGATTAACCGATTAAGGAAGCTTAATGAAAGACGAAGAAGATATGAGAATATATCAAAGCCATATAAACATGAACATAATTGAAATGAAGCAATAAACAACAGTAAACCATAACATCAATGTGATAACGGAGTTCGACAATCTTGCCTACATCTCCGAGCCTTTGTCTAAGTGGGTGAGGCTTCTTTATTTATGTTCAAAGCTCAAAAATTACATCACAACAGTGCCAAAAGGCTACAAGACTGATCTGGTCTTGTTCTCCCAGATTTCTAGAACCCAGCAGAAGAAACGACACTCAAAGTGGATGACCAGAGCTCCCAGAAATGGCCCACAAAGGTGAGCTCCTCAATAGCTTCCCTGCATAAAAATGTCTTTGGATTGGATTTCCTTCAGCATAACCATGCTCTGACTCTCCTTTTATGGCCTCACGAAGGCCTGGTTTATATAGATCTGAAGGTGGTTATCATTCCCCAACTTCCTTCCAAGATCTGGCCTCAAAAAGAGCCCAATATCTTCTAAATCTGTGGAGAAAATCAATAATAAATCCATAAACCAAAGTATAAAACCCACTTTTCATAAATAATGGGGATTAGCCCCCCAATATGGGTGTGTTCCCCTTAATATGGTCATATGGTTATAAAGGTGGCCAGGCGCCAGCCCAAAGGGCTATGCGCTGGCCCCTTAGCCCGAAATATAGGTCACATGTTACAATGGCATAGGACCGCTCCCACCACAAAAGTCGAGACTATGGTCACCACCCCCGAGTCATATGGCGGGCAGGTGCCAACAATCTGCGCCCAATTACGGAACTGGTAGTGGAACGCGCCATATAATAGATTGAGGTTATATGAAATAAAAGTCCGTGACCGGGGGTTGGGGCTAAGCCCCAGCCCTTCCCCCCATCTGAATTACATACAAATACAATTTAAATAAAACTTTTACCATATATATAATAAGAATCATATGTGGGTTTCCCGACTAGCCCAACTCTACGAAGGCGTAGCCCTCTGTGGGAGGTCTCCAGTTCGAAACTTGCTAACTTAAACAATTTTGCACAAACCCACGAACCATTCCATGGGTGTCACGTGGAAGCGCATGTCTGGGCCATGTGGTACACCTTTATTCATCACTTTCCGTTGCCATGTGTCAGTCAATGATTGGACCACCTATCTACCACCTGTACCTGTCTATGTTTGCCATGTGTCGTAGTAGGGCGTTACACGTCAATTATACGGATGCCACATGTCACCCTTTCAATTGTGACACATGTCACCTCTCAATTGGTCCATGTCATCTGTACGAAATCTCTCCCACGTCAATTGTACGACCTACCAACTGTGTTGTTGCCACGTCAACATGATGACATCAGCGTTGACTTTTTACCTGTTTGGGAAAATGGTCAGAGTGTGATAACTCTCGCATACAACGTCCGTTTGAGAAAGTAGATATATGGTCAGAATCAGCGCGACGAGCTGGTCGTAATGGAATTGGTTTCATTTAATTATGAGAACTTTCATTTTTTAGCCTTTTCTAGACTTGGGGCGCCTCTTGGATCTTATTCTGGATGATGGACCCTCTAGAATCTTCTTGAAAGTTCGCATGTGACTAGCCCTACATGTGTGAGTAATGGTGGTTGATGTGACATTCACTCAGTATCATGGTGGTCAATATGGTAGGTCAACTTGTGGGAGGCATGACTTCTGAATACGAACTCTGATTGAGGTGATTTGCATCGTTGGAAATATTTCAGTGTGTAGAATATCGTTAAGGGGTTGGGAGATAAGATCACAAAGTTTTGACCCTAAAAGGTGCCATTTGATGCCTCAAACTAGATCTAGAAGGTTTCAGACCCCAATAAGAAAATTGGGACATGTCCGTAAAATGGGCCTTTCAAGCCAATTACTCAAAATTTTCCATCCATAAAGTAACAAGATAGATGATAAATTAGATAATGATCCATTCCAAATCAGGAAAGTTTGGATATTGTTATAAACAATTCATGTTTATAATTGAAGACATATATTTCCGCAAATATATAAAATCTAATGATTGATAAATGGGTGATAAAAATATGATCTTACAATGAGCCTCGTGGCAATCTACTTATACGCATTGAGTGGTGATGAGGTGAAGGGGTATGTGCCCTTTGAATTTTCATTAAGCTAATTACATTATTATTATTATTATTTACTATATTCAAATTATTATGTTTATAACATTATCGCCCACTTAAGGAATGCTTTGTCCTTAAAGCATAGTAAATAGGATTTTCTCTAGTTGAGCATGTTTCCATGGTGGAATGAAGTATATCTATTTTTAGGGCTTTGACTTCATTCATGCCCTGCTTGTTGGTGAGGTATTTCTCTTGTTTTTGTTGTTGTATGTTTGATTGTGTTTCTTGCTCATTTTTTGTTAATTGTAATTGATTCTTCTTAAGAGTGGAACCTTCAACACCATACAATTTTTTTATTAAAAAAAAAAACTAAAGATTTGATATACATATATAAAAGGTTGCGCCCAGGTAAAGCAACAATCAAAATTTTTACAAAAATTGGCTCGTCATAAACAATCCATTTCTACTATCCTCCTATCAATGAAAATATGAAAAAATGTATACATTTGGGCAACCCAACTGCCATGTATTTTGATATATTGGTCCATCATCAAAATACATTTAAAATACATATTCAAGATGTTGAATCTTTTTCAGGTTCGTCCTGAATTTCAACTTGAATTGGCACGTTGTCTTCAGTATCCATTGGCTTCGCTTCCTATCCCTTTTGGTCAGCACTAGATTGTCTAGGTCGAGAATTCCCCGATATTTGATTGTTGGATCCTGAATTCGAGTGTTGGGGGATTGCCCTTTCCATGAAATGATTGAATTCATGTTCTAATGTATCCATATGTTGAAGAAGCCTCACTACATTTTGTTCTAATTCATCTATCCTTTGTGTTTCTTCCTATCTTGCTCTTGATTGCTTGAATTCATGTTCCATGGTATTCATCCTTTGCAACAGTATTTCCATCACTAGCTCCAGTGCATAGGTTCGCTACCTCTCTTTCTCTAAGTTATCAATTATGTGGAAGAGGAATTTAACCATTTGCTCTATATTGTTGAATTTGGATGCAAATTCTCTATTTTGATTCCTAGAACCTTCAAAGATGTCCTCATGCCTCTTTAAAATGTGTTTTACCTCACTCCATGACAGGTCCATTGCAAGATATTCACTAAATTATGCTCTTTCACACTTTCAGATATTTGCACACATAAAACAATTAATAATTTGTCCTAAAATAACCCCAACAGTTGGATAATGAAGGTCCAAGTTTTGGCAGTTCTCGAAATTGAGAATTTGAAGAAGGGGCTTGAATTTGATGCTCTAAATATTGAAGGGGTCGAAATTAACACCCAAACAAACTAGGTTTTCCTGGCAGGAACTACAACCCCAAGGATGACTTAACAAACCAAGGGGAAAGAACTTAGGGATAACAGTTTGGGGTAGAAGGTTAATGGGAGGGTGGTCAAACAAGAATCAGAAGTAAAACTAAGACCCAAGGAGAGGAACGATGAAACCTCTAACCCCAACTTTGTATCCTGGTAATTCCAAATAGAAATCTCATCCGATAGACAAGAAAATTGACCACCGAAAAGAAATTCACAAGTGTGCAAATTTAAAACAAGAAGACTAAAATTGCATTGTTGAAAGTACAACCAAGGGTGCCTTAGAGCCAAAGAGCGATTAACAAAGAGATGGAATTGATAGAAAGGGAATCATGCTACCATTCAAGTTTCCTAGACGTTTCTTCTATATATGTCGTCTGCTTTAGTGATTTTTGGACTCGTGGTTGCCTTCCTTAAAAGCTTAAATCCACACAAGATGTGAAGAGGGGTGAAATTACTCCAAGGGATTGTGGAGTGTGCAAGAAACAACCAAACGACCTTAGAGCATTGTCCTCTATCCATACCATTTAATACAATCATCATGAGATGAAGGAATGGGATGAATCCTTAATTCCCTATTAAGTACCAAATTACCTTTGACTAACCTTGAACTAGCATTTTCAAATTTGTTTCCTACCACATTTAACTCCCTTTTGATATGATAAAAGCTGATTTTTTCAAAATTCTTAAGTACATCTAGGGAACGAGACACAATACCAGTGTAAATGTTTCCCTCGATGATATTTCTTTGGATAATTGCTCTTATAACCATCATGGAGTCTCTGCAGATGATGAGGTTTTTAATTCTCTTGGAGTGAGCCATTTTGATTCTGACATAGAGAGCACATGCCTTTGCTTCATTGTTAGTCATTGATCCAAGTCCCCAAGCATAATTGATGATCGGTTGACCTCTGGAATTGTAAATAGTCACCCCCGCAATTGTCGCCATTGGGTTTCTTCGCGAAGTTCCATGGAAGAATAATATGTTGTTTGTTTGTTGAGTTTGTCATGTCTTAAATTCTTTTGTATCAATTCTTAATATTCAATTTGGGAATTTTGAATGATAGACTGATTGATTTCCATGTTGAAGGAACTCAACCAATGAACTTCAAGTTTATCCATGGATTGCTCTTTCCATTGTACTCGTTGCTTCATGTATTTTGATAGGAGAGTGTAGGCTTTCATCGAGACTTGTCTTGGGTTTTTATTGTCTTCTTAAAAAGTCATTTTGTTGCGAGCGAGCTAACCAAATGCTCCAACATATATATTTGGGGAGAAATTCCCAATAACGTTCAAAAATATGTTTGTTCTTGAAGGTCCCTTTGTAATGGATCCCCTATTGATTGAAGAAATTCGTGCAAGAAAGAGGCCAACTTAGTTGATGACCTAGGATACCCAGAGCGTGATACCATGTTTCCTTCACAAAGCAACAATCTATGAAGAAATGTTGAATAGTTTCCTCTTCACTTTGACATAAAACACAGCGTAAGGGTCCACTTGTTCCTTTCTTTTTTAGTTTCTCAATTGTTAGATTTTTTTTATGCACTAATAGCCAATAGAAGAAATTGATCTTTGGTATACCATCACTATGCTAAATAGTGGTCAACAATCTAGATCGAGGATGACTGTGGGATGCCTCCACTAACGTTAGATACCCTTTGTTAATAGTAACCATTCTCCACAAAAGTTTGGCTCCCGTGGCAAGATTCACAAGTTATGGCTCCCTTATACCCAACCCACCACGACTCTTTTTGTTTATGACTTGATTCCAATTGATCAAATGGAATTTTTTGTGATTCAACTTCCCCCCCTACCATAGAAAGGTCCTTATTTTCATAAATATCTATTTAGTTGTACCATTGGGAGCCAAAATGGCAGAGCATTGGTAAAGAGGAAGAGTAGATAAAATAGATTCAACGAGAATGACCCTCCCAGCTAGATTTAGCCATTGTGAACCTCATTGTGTGAATTTCTTGTTGATTTTTTCAATGTTTGATGTTATATCTAAGTATATGAGGATTTGAGAGTGATGGGGATGCCTAATTATCAGAAGGAAGTCCAATTTTTAGATAGGGGAAACTGAAAGACTTGAGCTATGGACCTCATGACCCGTGGAGAGGTGTTCCACCCATAAACTTGGCATTTTATGGTGTTTAAATCTCCTCCAGAGGCATTAAGAAAGGAATCCAAAGTTTGTTTGAATCTTGTTGCAATAGTGATTGAACCCCCCTAGCAATAAGGTGTCATCCACAAATTGAGAAAGGTTCACATTCTTCATTCCTCTTGTTATCTGAAGACCAGGAAAATTCCCAATATCTCCTTCACGTTCAAGTTTTCTACTCAAAGCTCGAGCCACCAACAAGAAAAGAAGAGGGGAGAGTGGGCAACCTTGACGAAGACCTCTACTGACTTGGAAAAAACCAGAGGGTCTACCATTTACTAGTGGAGACATCCAAAGATTTCCAATGCATGTTTCCACCCATTTAATGAAGGAAGAGTTGAACCCAAACCTCTCCATTACATAAAAGAGAAAGTCACAATGGACACGATCAAAAGCGTTAGCCATATCTAATTTTACTACCATACCTTCGTTGTTTGATTGAGCACTGAAGTGAATGGCATCTTGTACGACCACAATGTTGTCCACTATTTGCCTTTCTTGCATAAAGTTGTCTTAGTTAGGGGAGATAATATTGGAGAGGACCTTATTTAAATGATGGGCTATGATTTTGGTTAGGATTTTTTAAGAGGAGTTGCACATGGAAATTGGTCTGAAACGAGAGAAGGAGGAAGGGTTGGTATCTTTAGGAATCAGGGAAAGAAAAGAGGAGTTAATATTACCTCCTAAATATAAGGATTGATGAGAATAATGGAGCATTACTTTAAGGTAAATCTTGATCAGTTCCCAGAAGAAGCGTTAGAAGGAAATATAGAAGCCATCTAGATCAGGGGCCTTTTCCAGTTCCAAACTCCATATGGATATATGTATTTCATTTTCAAAGATAAGATGATTTAGCTCAATATTTTCCTTGGTAGTGATCATGGATGGGATATGCTCAAGCATGGCGTTGATGTTGGATTGGGTTGCTTCTTGCTTTTGAGTGTACAACTCTGCAAAATGGTTTCTAGCAACTGTTTTAATTTCTAAAAAAATTGTCACCACCGTCCCAAGGACGGCTTAACAAACCAAGATAGGAACTACATCCCTTGCAAGAACTACAATCCCAAGGATGACTTAACAAACCAAGGGGAAATAACTTAGGGTTAACAGTTTGGGGTAGAAGGTTAATGGGAGGGTGGTCGAACAAGAATCAGAGGTAAAACTAAGACCCAAGGAGAGGAACAATGAAACCTCTAACCCCAACTATGTATCTTGGTAATTCCAAAGAGAAATTCCATCCGATAGACAAGAAAATTGACCACCGAAAATCACTTCACAAGTGCACAATTTTAAAACAAGAAGACTAAAATAACATTACTGAAAGTATAGCCAAGGGTACCTTAGAGCCAGAGAATGATTACCAAAGAGCTAGAATGGATAGAAAGGGAATCCTGCTACCATTCGAGTTTCCTGGTCGTTTCTTCTGTCTATGTCGTCTGCTTCAGTGATTTTTGGACTTCTGGTTGCCTTCCTTAAAAGCTTAAATCCACATGAGATGTGAAGAGGGGTGAAATTACTCCAAGGGATTGTGGAGTGTGCAAGCAACAACTGAACGACCTTGGAGCACCGTCGTCTGTCCATACCATTTAATACAATCATCATGAGATTAAGGAATGGGATGAATCCTTAATTCCCTATTAAGTACCAAATTACCTTTGACTAACCTTGAACCAACCTTTTCAAATTTGTTTTCTTCCACATTTAACTCCCTTTTTATATGATAAAAGCTGATTTTTTAAAAATTGTTAAGTATATCTAGGGAACGAGACATAATACAAGTGTAGATGTTTCCCCCGACGATATTTATTTGGATAATTGCTCTTATAACCATCATGGAGTCTCTGCAGATGATGAGGTTTTTAATTCTCTTGGAGTGAGCCATTTTGATTTTGACATAGAGAGCACATGCCTTTACTTCATTGTTAGTCATTGATCCAAGTCCCCAAGCATAATTGATGATCGATTGACCTCCGGGATTGTAAATAGTCACCCTCGCACTTGTCGCCCTTGGGTTTCTTCACGAAGTTCCATCGAAGAATAATATGTTGTATGTCTGTTGAGTTTGCCATGTCTTAAATTCCCCTTTATCAAGTCTTAATATTCAATTTGGGAATTTTGAATGATAGACTGTGTAATGTTCATGACTTGTCCAGTCTAGGAAACGCTGCTAATGTGTGTGTAGGATCAAAGGTTTACAACATATAAATGATCATACAAATAATAAACGCGACAAAGGACTGCAAATTTTGTATTATGATATCTCTGTGGATTACAAAATGGCCGAATGCGGCTGAATAAACTAACAATACATGACTAGATCAATAGACAAATGTTCTTAGCCGGAATACAAATAAGCAACTACAGTTGAATAAAATAACAACACTCGACTAGATCAAAAGACATAAGGATCTAATCCGGAATACAAATAAGCAACTAAAAGATAATACCTGGAATATGGGAGCATTGCGGAATCAATGAAGAATGATGGAAGACCTAGATGATCTTCTCGGTGACTAGGGTGTGTCTTTCAACACCAAAATCAACCAGCCGGTGTCTTCCTTCTGGAATACACTGAACTATATCTCTTGAGATGCACCTCTTCTCCTCAATGACAAGTCATAATCTGCATAATGATGAATTAGGTCCCTGATCCTTCCTTTATAGATTTCCAAAACCCTAAATCATGTTGAAACCCTAATTCACTGTTGACTTCCAAAACCCTAAATCACTGTTGACTTCTATTTTTAGCTCATAATGACTTAAAATCACTTTTAACCCTTTTTAGTTCAATGTCACTTTCTGAATATAACACCTGTGACTAGAGTGATCTCTAGTAACCCTGTTTACCCCTCTTTGGCCCTGGCTATAGTCTAACGGGGCGGTTTAGACCATTAAGCCTCCTCTATGAAGCTCCTATTTGGAAAGGGACATTACAGTCCTCCCTTTCTGAAATTGCTTGTCCTCAAGCAATACCAGTCTAGGGTGCTGCAACACCTGCTCGCTCTCCCAAGTAGTGTCCTCTACTGGAAGCCCTCTCCATCTGATCAAACACTCTATGATGACCCTGCTCCTCAATTTCTGCTCCCGGAACTCCAAAACCTCCTCCAGAACTAACTCCAACTGTCCCTCCTCATCCAACGAGGGAAGCTCCTCTGATGTGCTAATGAATTGTCCCACTGCCTTTTTTAGGCAAGACACGTGGAACACATTATGAATCTTGATCCCCTCTGGAAGCTCTAGCTCGTAAGCAACCTCGCCTACTCGGAGCATAATCCTGTAAGTACCATAAAATATGGGCTTGAGCTTCTCGGCCCCACTCTTCTTTAGAGATGATTGTCTGTAGGGTTGGAGTCTTAAGAAAACCGAATCTCCAACCTCAAAGTTGCGCTCTATCATGTACCTGTCTGCACTATCTTCTATCAGTTTTGCGTCGTTTGCAGGTTCTCTTTCAACAACTTGAGAATCTCCCAACTCTCTATGATCCAATCCTTGTCCTTGGGAGCTCTGCTCTCCCCGAAGACCAAGTCTACCAAAGTGGGAGCATCATATCCGTACAATGCTTGAAAGGGTGTCATACCGATGGACATGTGGAAGGTGGTGTTGTTGCAATGTTCTCCTAAATGTAACCACTTTACCCACGTTCTCTGTTGTCCTCCTACATAGTTCCTCAAATACCCTTCAACCCACTTGTTGAAAATATCGGTCTGGCCATCTGTCTGAGGGTGATAGATGATGCTAGGTGTCAACTTTGTTCCCACCAATCAAAACAACTCTCTCAAAAATGTCCCTATGAACCGACTGTCCCTGTCACTGATGATGTTCTTCGACAACCCATGAAGTCTGAAGACCTCCCTGAAGAAAATCTCAGCTACCTGAACTACGTTGTACTCTGTTAGTATGGTGTAGAAGTGAGAAAACTTGGTCAATCTGTCAACCACTACATAGATATAGTCCTTACCCTAGACCCTGGGTAGACCTATGATGAAGTCCATAGATATACTCTCCCATTTCTGCTTTGAAATGGGGAGTGGCTAAAGTAGCCCTACTGGAAGAGCATGCTCTGACTTGTTTTGCTGGCAAGTCACACACTCACTGACGTGTCTCATAACGTCTTGTTTGAGGCCCTTCCATGAGAACCTCTCTCGGATCTGTCTGTAGGTTTTGAAAAACCCCTGATGGCCTGTTAGAGGTGAATCATGAACTGCGGTGAGGATCTTCTTCTTAAGCCCTGAATCTAGCACCAAGTAGACTCTATCCTTGTAAAATATGACATCGTCGATGACCCTATATCGGTCATCCTGTATCTGCCCATCCATCACCTCACAAGCGAACTTGTTCTTGGAATATTCCACTATCAAGTGGGATTTCCGATTTGCTAAAATCTCCATCAAAGAACATGTTGCAGGTCTCCTCGATAGTGCATCGACCACAATGTTCTTCTTCCCCTTGACATACTCTATGTCAAATTTGAATGCCTGTACCTTTGTCACCCATTTTTGTTGGTGCTCACCGAGGTCCTTCTGCTCAAGGAAATACTTCAAACTGTTGTGATCGGTCTTGACCACGAATTTGCTGCCCACCAAATATTGTTTGAACTTAGTCAAGCCATGCATGATTGCCAACATTTCCTTGTCATAAATGGAGTACAACCTCTCAACTTGACTAAGATTCTGGCTCTAGAATATAATGGGGTGTTCTCCCTACATCAAAACTACATCGATCCCTTCGCCAGATGCATCACACTCTAGTACAAATGGCAAGGTGAAGTCTGGTAGTGCCAACACTGGACAAGTGCCCATGACTTCGTTCATGTGATCAAAGCCTTCCTGATATTTATCGTTACATGTGAAGGCCCCATGCTTGGTAAGATCTGTCAGCGGTGCTCCAAGTTGAGAAAAACCCTGGACGAACCACCTGTAATAGTTGCACAACCCGAAGAAGCTCCTCAATTCTGTCACGTTCTTGGGCGTTGGCCAATCCAGAATGGCCCTGATCTTCTCTTGGTGCACCTATACCCCATGTGCATTGATGATGTGGCCTAAGTAAAGCAACTCTGTCATACCGAACTCGCACTTGGACTCTTTGGCATATAATGATTGTGCCTCCATGATGCTCAATACCTCATCCTGGTGCCTCATATGCTCTTGCCATGATCAGCTATAGATCAAGATGTCGTCAAAGAAAACCAAGATTGATTTCCTTAACTGATCCCTGAATATATGGTTCATGCAAGACTGGAATGTAGTGGGTGCATTGGTTAGCCCAAATGGCATAACCAGGAACTTGAAGTGTTCAAAACGACATCAAAATGTCATCTTCTCTATGTCCTACTCTCAGATGCTGATCTAATGATATCCAGAGCGTAGATCAATTATTGAGAAGAAAACTGCCCCATCCAGTTCATCCATCAACTCGTCAATGTGTGGGATAGGGTACCGGTTCTTGATGGTTTTCTTGTTCAAGGCTCGGTAATCAATGCACATCCTCATGGTGCCATCCTTCTTCAGAACTAAGACAACTGAAGAAGCAAATGGGTTGTTGCTCGGTCTGATGTGTCCCATCGCCAACAATTCCTTGATTGCCTTCTCTATCTCATCCTTGAACCTCCTAGGATGACGATAGGGGGGGTGATCATAGGTTTGTTCCCCTCCTCCAACTCAATGGTGTGCTCAAATCCCCTGTCAGGTGGTCTCCCTGGTGGAATTGCCTCAAAAACCTGCTGATGTTGTCCCAATAAATTCTTCATCTCTGTATGGTATTTTTGTCGACCTTCTGAATCCTTCTGAGTAGTGATCAAGCATTCTGCGACATATGCTACCTCCCCATGTCTAAATATCCTCTCCATCCTCTTGGCTAAAACTATCCTGGGTGCTCCTGTCGACATACCTCGTAGAACAACCTTCTTCAAATCCTAATCTCTGAATCCCATTTCCAAGGTTTGGTAGTTGGTAGTGATTTTTCTCAAGGTAATCATCCACTGAACTCCTAACACCACATTTGTGTCCGATAGGTCAACCACATAAAATGTGTCTCTCAATGTGTAGTTGTGAAACTTTATCTCTAAGTTTGGAACTCTGTTTAAACACTCCACTATGTGGCCATCTGCTACCGCAACATCAAACCCCTCAAACTCCTCTGTCTGAAGTTCACGTCTCGATACTAGTGAAGTGTCGATGAAGTTGCGGGTGGACCCACCATCTATCAGGGCTATTGCCCGTTGCCCCTAAATAATCCCTCTGATACAGAGGGTATCATACATGGGAACACCAAAAAGGGTCACTATGACACCTCCCTTTGTTGGTGTTATCACTCCAAGAAACTCTTTGGGGTTGTAGGCCAAAGATGCTTGGTAACTTAATATTTAATAATCAAAGTACGTGTGGAACAATGGGATAACTGAGAAGGCTAAGAAAAGGACAACTTGTTATGCATCTAAATAAACCAGTGCTTTGAGAGACTAGATATCAGTTACAGTAGATAAAAAGGTGTGAAGAATACCATTCAAGATAACCAAGTACAAGAGATGTAGGGTCATACAAGACAGTAAAGAAACATCTAATTCATATTCATGAGCTATACTAGAAGATAACAGTTCTGAATAACTAAGCTGAACATAATTAAATAAAAGGCTAGTGGAGTATATGAAAAGACTGATATATAATAACCAAAGAAGACTGTGATTCATATAACATAACAGAGTCAAAGTACACAGCCAAAGTACCCAGGATTTAACCCTGATCTATTAAAAAGATAGGCATTTATAGCCTTTACAATCAATTTTTTTAGATCCTGAAAACTTGGATCTGTATATCTAAAAATAGAAACAAAAACTAACCAAATACAAATTGATAATCAAAAGACTAGTTCCTAGGACTCGAACTGTCTTTTTGTTGGTCTTTGACATCCGTTCTTCATTACTTTTAGGATTCTGTGGTGTCGTGGAGGGTAAAGACACCTGTCTTCTGTAGCTGTAATCTTTCAATAACCATAACCAAAAATTTAGTTGACCAATTTAACATTTGGTCCCAAAATCTCCACGAATCTTTGATGCTGAGTTTTTCTTGATTTGGTGGTTAATCATTTGATGCTTCCACACCTTTTCAAATACTCTAGAATCGCTTTGCTCCAACTTAATTTTCCAAAAAATTCTTTCTGTAGTTTCACCAACTAATTCACCTTATGATCTGCTAGTTAGCTGGTGAAAGTTATGCTTTTCACCAGCTAACTGGTTATAATTTTTCTCTTTGCATTGGTGAAAGCTCTGTCTTTGGCCAAAAAGAAACCTTTCATATTTAAAACGGTTGTTTCATCAAAAACTCAGTGTTCTTTTGATTTATCTCCCTGCAAATTTACAGCAACCTATCATTCTTGAGCCACTGCCAGATCTGCAAACAAAATATCTACTAGAATTTGTCAAACAAAATGAACTCGAGGACAACAAAAGGATGTTTCCTTCAACGCAGGAAGAAAAGAAGCATATGCTCTGGTGTAAATAGGTCACTTAGATTGCATGCATGTGATAGCATTTTACATAGATTTCTCATCTCTGAAAGGATTTTGTCATGAACTTCAAAGCTAACAATAATGCATCTGGATTTCCATTCTCGGGATCCTTCTGTAGTTAATGAAAACACACTTCCATCTTCCAAATCCCACATACGAACAGTACAATCCATACTGCATGAATCCAATACTTGTCTACTCTGTGCTTCTTTGGAGTAACCACCATATTATGTGATGTCAGACATAGTATAGGACCTGTGTGGCCTGTAAAAGACTATAAAGCCACATTTACACCAATTTTATGTTGTAATCTATCTTCTTTAACATAAGGATTTGGACCATTCCATCTTTTAAAGTTTTATATTACCACTACAAAAGCCATATACTAAAGCAAATGGTATACTGGAATTCTCTGAAAATATCATGGAAGATGTAACAATCTTGCTTGAATTTGGCTAAGATGTTGGATCCCTGCCAAATGTGATCCAGGGTTACCACCATGCTGGTGCACTTGGTTTACTTGAGGTTGTCCCAAATGAAAAGAAGGATGGTTTCCGTGATTTGGCATATGTAGACTTGGAGTTGGCTTTATAACTTGTCTGACTTATTGTTTGGTTTGTGCATGTAGCTTGACATATGGCTTGTGATTTGAGTTTGAATATGAATAAATTTAGGAAACTTTAAAGTACACACCATATTTTGGTTAAAATAGCAAAATAACGATACATAATTTTTTTTTGCAAATCTAAGAGGCATAAAACTAGGGTTTTAGGCTCTAACAACAGGGCTTTGGGAATGCAGATCAAAAGGCAGAGTCATAGGAGTCTTTGGGCAAAAGCAATCAATGGGAACTTCTCAAAAATGTCTGGAAACAGTTGGAGATCGTGACACTGGTCAAAAATGGAAAATCTAGGTTAAATTGGCTGAAAGCACTAAAATTTACCAGTACATTTTGAGCACTAACAACTGGTTTCCTCCTATTAGCCTGTTCTGGCGGTTGTGGGACTACTAGAGGATGGACTCCTGTCAGTGTCAATGGTCTATGGGGAGGCTGCTCCTCTGCTGGTGTTGACTCCTCCTCTGAACTAGTGGATCCACTGTCATGCTCCTCCTTGATCCAGGTGGATATCGGGGGCCACCCACCTTTTCCAAATGGCTCAAAACAGTTTTCTGGCCATTTTGGCAATTTACTATTTTTAGCAGGTTTTCACTTCCGGGGCCAT
>JZKD02S0248152.1:736381-764571 GCA_000966675.3 Picea glauca
AATACAAATAAGCAACTAAAAGATAATACCCAGAATATGGGAGCACTGCGGAATCAATGAAGAATGATGGAAGACCTGGATGATATTCCCGGTGACTAGGGTGTGTCTTTCAACATCGAAATCAGCCAACTGGTGTCTTCCTTCTGGAATACACCGAACTATCTCTCCTGAGATGTGCCTCTTTTGCTCAATGACAAGTCATAATCTGCATAATGATGAATTAGGTCACTGACCCGTAGCTTTCCAAAACCCTAAATCATGTTGAAACCCTAATTCATTGTTGACTTCCAAAACCCTAAATCACTGTTGAAACCCTAATTCACTATTGACTTCTACTTTTAGCTCATAATGACTTAAAAGTGCTTTTAACCCTTTTTAGTTCAATGTCACTTTCCGAATATAACACATGTGACTGGAGTGACCTCTAGTAACCCTATTTACCCCTCTTTGGCCCTAACTATAGTATAACGGGGCGGTTTAGATCATTAAGCCTCCTCTCTGAAGCTCCTATTTGGAAAGGGACATTATAGACTGATTGATTCCCATGTTGAAGGAATTCAACCAATGAACTTCAAGTTTATCCATGGATTGTTGTTTCCATTGTACTCGTTGGTTCGTGTATTTTGATAAGAGAGCATAGGCTTTCATCGAGACTTGTCTTGGGTTTTTATTGTCTTATTAAAAAATCATTTTGTTGTGAGCTAACCAGATGCTCCAACATATATATTTGGGGAGAACTTCCCAATAACGTTCAAAAATATGTTTATTCTTGAAGGTCCCTTTGTAATGGACCCCCCGTTGATTGAAGAAATTCATGCAAGAAAGAGGGCAACTTAGTTGATGACCTAGGATACTCAGAGCGTGATACCATGTTTCCTTCACAAAGCAAGAATCTAGGAAGAGATGTTGAATGGTTTCCTCTTCACTTTGACAAAAAACACAGCGTAAGGGTCCACTTGTTCCTTTCTTTTTTAGTTTCTCGATTTTTAGAATTTGTTTATGCACTAAAAGCCAATAGAAGAAATTGATCTTTGGTATACCATCACTATGCCAAATAATGGTGCACAATCTAGATCGAGGATGACTATGGGATGCCTCCACTAATGTTAGATACCCTTTGTTAATAGTATAGTGCACATTGCCCCATCCTCGGGCATCTTTAGTTCTTTTATTTCTAGGGTCACATCCCTGGAAGAAGGAAATAAACAAGTTAAATAATTAAGCAAGATGGGGAGGGGGATAGAAGTCTATCGAACTTTTCCAAGTACCCTCGTTGGACCAAGATGACAGATCGTCCATATTGCAGATGCCTTGAGATTCCAACCAACCTCGGAGAGGGAGAAGAGGTGCAATATGGTCATGCCTCTCATATTCTAAAATTTTTTCTTTCCAAGGGTTTATCATACGACCATTCCTGGGGATCCAATTCAACTTTTTGATAATAAGTAGTCTAACTGCAAGAAGTAGTTTGAAGATAGGAGATCCCAAGTTGACTTTTGATTGAAGGTCCAAGTTCTTATCCTTGATCCAATGAAGTATTTCTTCGAAAGAGATTGCTTCCACCACTCCATGCTCCATGTAACCAATCTCCACAAAAGTTTGGCTCCCATGGCAAGATTCACAAGTTATGGCTCCCTTATACCCAACCCACCACGACTCTTGTTGTTTATGACTTGATTCCAATTGATCAAATGGAATTTTTTGTGATTCAACTTCCCTCCCTGCCATAGAAAGGTCCTTATTTTCATAAATATCTATTTAGCTATACCATTGGGAGCCAAAATGGCAGAGCATTGGTAAAGAGGAAGAGTAGATAAAATAGATTTAATGAGAATGACCCTCCCAGCTAGATTTATCCATTGTGAACCTCATTGTGTGAGTTTCTTTTTCATTTTTTCAATCGTTTGATGTTATATCTAAGTATATGAGGATTTGAGAGTGATGGAGATGCCTAATTATCAAAAGGAAGTCTAATTTCTAGCTAGGGGAAACTGAAAGACCTGAGCTATGGACCTCATGACCCATGGAGAGGTGTTCCACCCACAAACTTGGTATTTTATGGTGTTTACATCTTCTCCAAAGGCTTTAGGAAAGGAATCCAAAGTTTGTTTGAATCTTTTTGCAATAGTGATTGAACCCCCCCTAGCAATAAGGTGTCATCCACAAATTGAGAATGGTTCATATTCTTCACTCCTCTTGTTATTTGAAGACCAGAAAAATTCCCAAGATCTCTTTCACGTTCAAGTTTTCTACTTAAAGCTTGAGCCACCAACAAGAAAAGAAGAGGGGTGAGTGGGCAACCTTGATGAAGACCTTTGTTGACCTGAAAAAAAACCAGAGGGTCTACCATTTACTACTAGAGACATCCAAGGATTTCCAATGCATGTTTCCACCCATTTAATGAAGGAAGAGTTGAACCCAAACATCTCCATTACATAAAAGAGAAAGCCACAATGGACACGATCAAAGGCGTTAGGAATATCTAATTTTACTACCATACCTTTACTATTTGATTGAGCACTGGAGTGAATGGCATCTTGTACGACCACAATGTTGTCCAATATTTGCCTTTCTTGCATAAAGTTGTCTTAGTTAGGGGAGATAATATCGGAGAGGACCTTATTTAAACGAGAGGCTACGATTTTGGTTAGGATTTTTTAAGAGGAGTTGCACATGGAAATCGATCTGAAATGAGAGATTGAGGAAGCGTTGGTATCTTTAGGAATTAGGGAAAGAAAGGAGGAGTTAATATTACCTCCTAAATATAAGGATTGATGAGAATAATGGAGCATTACTTTAAGGTAAATCTTTATCAGTTCCCAGAAGAAGCGTTAGAAGGAAATAGAGAAGCCATCTAGATCAGGGGCCTTTTCCGGTTCCAAACTCCATATGGCTATATGTATTCATTTTCAAAGATAGGATGATTTAGCTCAATATTTTCCTTGTTAGTGATCATGGATGGGATATGCTCAAGCATGGCGTTGATGTTGGATTGGGTTGCTTCTTCCTTTTGAGTGTACAACTCTGCAAAATGGTTTCTAGCAGTTGTTTTAATTTCTACAAAATTTGTCACCACTATCCCATCCTCTAAAATGATCTTGGACACATTATTTATGTTTTGCCTTAACTTGGATTGGTTGTGAAAAAATATGGTATTTTTATCTCCAACTTTTAGCCATAAGATTCAAGACTTTAGACGCGAGAACTCTTCCTCCTTTCTCAAATCATGTTGGTAGTTGCATTGTAAGTTGAGTTCCTCTTTTTGTAGTTGGGTTGTTTTCTCTTTGTTCTATAAATCCTTTTGGAACTCCGCACGTAAACTTTTTATCTAAATTTTCTCCGAAGAGGGATGAATAAAAGAAAGCTTGGACCAACGATATAAAGCTTGTTTAACCAGAGAGATTTTTTTCTCCCATATGTAGACCAACGTACCAAGGATCTAATTTTTTCAAGTAGATTCAACCAAGCCCACGACTTCTTTATGCTAAAGCCACAAAGGGTTAAACCGAAAGGGGAGGGGGGAAAAGTTTGGAAGGTCTTGGAGATGAAGGGATATAGTATTATGATCTTATATGAGAGAGGGAAGAATGTGCAACTTAATGGAAGCATTCTGATGGAGGAAGTTGTTACGAAGAAGGAACCAATATAGTCTTGCAGCAATATGCCCAGGCCCAACATGCATAATATTCCAAGTGTATCTTCCTCGCTGAGCAGGAATGTCCATGAGATCCCAATCAAATAACATTTCCTTAATATTATTTCAAAAGGGATCTATGCCAAATATCCCCCCTCATTTTTCAAAATTGGTCATGATCAAATTTAAATCTTCAACTATGATGCAATGTTCAGATAGGCGAATGTTTCTCAAATTTGATATCGTTCCCCGACATTTTGATTTCTCACTGGGGTTTATCGACATATATACATTAATGATAGAAAAAGTAATGTTACTCTATTTATGATGAAATTTAGTAAGAATCCAATGTTGCATTTTGAGGTGATGTTCCAGACTTACCTCTTGTTTGTTCCATAGAGTACAAAGTCCTATAGAGGAACCTCTTGCATCTTCCACTATAATATTGTTTGATTTCCATAGACTTTTCCCTATTTTGATGACTTCTTCTACTTTCATCTTGGTCTCCTGAAGAAGGAGGATAATCAAATTTTCATATTTTATGAGATCTTTGATAAGCTGGGACTTTGGGGTGCTACCTAACTTCCTAGAATTCTAGGAGATCACAATCATTATTCAATAGGGTTAGATTGGGAGCCACCTTTTTAAACTTTATTCCCACTCTGTGCATTGTTATTTTTTTATCCTCCTCCGATCATATTTGGTAAGGTTTTCTAAGAACCCAACAAAATATATTTTTGTACCTATTCTTCCTTAACGATCTGGGAAGCTCTTTGCCTTGACTTCCTTGGAAGAAATTCTTCCGAGGTTTCATCATCTTGACCGCCTTCTCCAAGGCTCTCTATTTATGAGTTGTATTTTTCATTTGAAAATGTTATTTCGACGTATTTATAGGTATCCAAATCTTCCAATGTTAATTCGAGTGGGTTAAAACTTATTGGCATCGAGATTTTCAAAAGGACAATGATTTCTTCTCTTGTCTTCAAAGGCACTACACCCGAACTCGATTAGTGCTGGGAGATTATGTGGACTGAAGGTTGCTCTTGTATTGCAACTACTACCACGAAAGAGACTTGGGATTCTTCCTTCGCTGACTGCTACAACTATGACAACGATTCAAACATATTGGATGTGGTGGAGATTGGCTTTTTTGGAGGGTGTTCAACAAACTTAATGGGCAATTTCAAGTCGACATTGGAAGGGCCCTATGCATTTGAAGGAATAGTAGACTGAGACCTACTACCACCAAAACCCATTTTTTTGTATATGGCTTGCCATTGTTCCTCTCTATTATTGCTTGCTGGAGCCATTTCTACCTTCTTATAGTTCCTTGTGAAATGCCCACACTCATGTCAAAATTTGCACTTGACGAGCAATAGTTCGTAGTCCAGCTGTTGCATGTGCTCCCAGTTGTCTAAGGTTATGACCATTGCTTTGAGAATCCTCTAGATCGAACTCAACACATAGTCTTGCATAGGAAAATACATTCTCCTTTGGTTTAACCCAGTCTATATACTTGCCAATAGAATTTCCTATACGTCAAAGAGCATCATTGCTCCAACAATGCAGCGGGAGATGTGACAACCTCACCCATACATGTACGGTAGAGGGAACATCATTTTCAACACTGAAATATAGGTTACATTTTTTTCAGATACATGACTCTTGCGCCAAGAAAATACGAGTTGCTTCGGTAAATTTAATTCATGTCTTCCCTAAACTCGAAGAGGAAAGTGAAGAAGCCTCTGTCATAAAAAAAATGGCTCAACGAACCTTTAATAAGGGGTTTACAATTTTTTTTGAGCCAGAAAGATACCGTCTTTGAAGATGGCCAAATGCTCTTAAATTATCCGATTAAACCTCAATTAGCTAGGGCTAGGGATTTCCTCCAGGCAGAAAAAGGAGGGAGAGCAACCTTGAGCATTTCATCCAATTTTTTCACAATTTTGGATGGTCGAGCTTTCAAAGCCTTGACAGAGGCCACAACCATTGGATGGAAGGAAAGAGATTCTTCATCATGAGGGGGTAGAGGCCCCCTCCCATCGCTACCTGACATCCCAACCAGAACTAGGGTTTCAAAACACAAATAGTTCACTATGGAGGTTGAAAATAATGATAGTCTTCCTTTTCTAGATGTCAGAGTCACAAAAAGACCCGATGGATCCTTATCCCATCAAGTTTATAGGAAGAAAACTCACACTGAACAATACCTTCATGCCGATTCCCATCATTACCCCTCCCAAAAACTAGGTGTTCTAAACACCTTAGCCGCTAGAGCCTTCAGAATTTCTGATGATGAACACCTAGAGGAAGAGAAAAATCACCTCCTCAATGTTTTTAAAAATAATGGCTATAAAAAACATCAGGTAATGAAAGCCTTTCAAAATGCCACCAAAACACCTAGGAATAAAGAACAAACAAATAATGATGTGTCTAAGGTTTACTTACCCTACATACAAGGAACAAAAGACAAGCTTGAGAGGATTTTAAAGAAGAAAAACATTGGGGCAACTTTCAAACCCCTAAACACTATTAGGAATTCCCTTAGGTCAGTCAAAGACTTTGTTGATCCCATCGAACATAAAGGCGTCTATATGATCCCGTGTTCGTGTGGTAAACAATACATAGGAGAAACATGTCGTTCCTTTAGAATTAGGATTCAAGAACATGCCGCTGACATCAAACACAATCACACTCATCCCTCAGCTCTCGCAGAACACTCAGATAAAACTAAACATCACATTTGTATTGAAGAGACCAAAATCCTTGCCAAGATAGATCACTATCACAATAGAAAATTCAGAGAAGCAATCAAAATTGAAAAACAACCTAACAATGTAAACAGAGATGATGGATGGAAAATTAGTCAAAATTGGATCCCTACCCTAGCCAATATGAATAATTCTAAATATTAATTTATAAACATTTTCCAGTCGGCTCTTATTAAACAAAAAAATTAATAAACAAACAAATAATTAATTATTAAAATAAACAATTATAATTTCTTAAGTTTTATAATTCTTGATTTCATTAAGTCGACTCCTTATAAAAACTTTTCAAGTATTTATATACATGTTATATCCTTTTCCCTTCATTTCTCACAAACGTTTTCCTAATGATGGACCACACTAGTTTGGTCCGAAACGTCGAAAATAAAAAAACCTATGCGATTGATCTGAAAGAATTCTCTGATCAAAACAATGGTCGCAAAAGCCTTAGAACAGAAAAAACTGAAGTGGTACGGCCGTGTAACTGGATTGAACTAGTTTAGATACCAATGTTATAAACAGTTCTTGTTTAATAATTGAAGACATATATTTCTGCAGATATATAAAATATATCGATTGATAAATGAATGATAAAAATGATGATCTTACAATGAGCATTGTGACAATTTACTTATATGCATTGATTGGTCACGAGGTGAAGGGGTGTGTTCCCTTTGAATTTTCGTTTAGCTAATTACATTTTTATTATTTATTATATTTTAATTATTATGTTTATAACATATATGTCATTTTTTGAATAATTGTGCATTTCGAGCTAGACACACACCCCACAAAATAAGACACGGGAGAGCTCTAAATGCTTCTAACTCTTCAAACCATTTCCTTATACACTCCTCCATTAAGGAGTCACTGCAAACATTAGTAGTGCATGTCAGTTATTTTACATCCTTCCAAAGATAATGTGCAAAATGATAGTTAATAAATTTATAAGTAATGGACTCAAAATCTCCTCTACATATTACAAAACAACTTGGGCATTTTTTGTTGATGTTTGGACAACATCAGGAAGACATTCTTTATCCAACATCAAAAAGACATTTATTATCCAAGGGACACATCCTTTTATGGATGGTCACCATATGTTCTCCATATATGGAACACTCATCATTGTAATAACATATCGATCACACATATCATCTCATATTATCTCATGTATAAAAATCAACATGGTATCAGAGCAGGATTGGGCTTGACTCCCTCACGGGAGGGCCCATAGCAGATTCTACATTTCCTAGTGGGTAATGTACAACCCTCAACGCCAAGTACAAATATCAAATTATATAATCCGAGATTACACATCTATTAAACAATTTAAATTTGTTAGTACATATAAATTCCGCTAAAAGGATTAAAGATATATGGATATCTTTCACATGGTCGCTATAATACCACGAGTGCCATTTTTAGCACACGTCTTATATTGAAAGATATTGGAAGACAAAACTATTACACTACTACATGAATAATTGTACTGATTATTGTGGTTAGTCGCGTCATGAATTGATTCTGGATTTGAAATGATTGGGTTATCGGATATCACAGAAAGGAAGTGCATGTTTCATCGTTAATTAATGACTAGTCCTTTGCATTGTTTTTTTTTTAGACTGCGTGCTTCCAACGATTGATAAATATCAACTGGTCTTAGTATTAAAAAGTTGTGGAATTATAACCAAAAAGTAGCATCAATGAAATTGTGTGACTAGAAGGCCGCAATAGTCTTCTTCAAGGGATGATGGCGAGTATGTGCAGGAAGGCACACACTGTGGTCATCCTTTTCTTTCCTACACAAGGTCACATTAACCTAATGATGGACTTGGCCAAGAAGCTGACAGAGCACAGATTCTTCATCACCTTTGTCAACACAGACCATATCACCATTGCATACTCCAAGCCACTATGAAGGCGAAATCACACCCAATTCAAGAAAAAAAGATGAGAAACATCCAATTAGTATCCATTCCTGATGGATTGGCTCCTGAGGATAGTCAGGATGAAATTCCCAAGTTGATGAGAGAAATGGAATTGGTGATGGGTTCATTCATTAAGGACCCGATTCAACCAATAAATGAGAAAGAAGAGCAAAAGGTCATTGATTTAATAATATATGTCACGTTATGCTTCGTGATTGATGTTCTCTGTCTCTGTGATGATGTTGCAATAACCGCTCTATGACCGACACTTATTGCTACTCCTTTGATGAAGACACAAGTCTTCAGGAGGCCAAGAGAGTCTCACATGGAGATCGATAGTGAGGAGCAGTAGGCTTCGAAGGATGTGGTTTCAGATCCCTTTGTTTCACTTGATCATCCTTTAGACTATCAGGAGAAGCCAATAGAGCCAGCTGGACCCTTCTAGAGTCATTGTTCAAAATACCAAGAAGAGGCCATTTTGGCTTTGTGATACATTGTAGGATGTAGAGAGGCATGCAGCTCCCCATGGTACTTTCAGGAAAAGTAGACGACCTTAGAGATTCTCAAGTTATATGGCATTGATAAGTCACATCATTCATTTCAAACCTTCCATTTATGAGGAGGCAGCATGCCATAAAGTTTGGAGAGATGCCGTGATGGAGGAATATCAATCCATCATGAAGAATGATGTGTGGGATTTTGTGCCAAGACCTAAGGGAAAGTCAATAGTGAATTCCAAGTGGATCTAAAAGATCAAGGGTGCAGCGTACAACAACATCGAAAAGTAAAAAGTAAGGTTCATGGCAAGAGGGTTCTCATAGAAAGAGGGAGTTGCCTCTGAGTTCGAGATGAAGGATCTTGGCTTAATGCATTAATATTTGGGATTAGAAGTATGGAAGAAGCCATGTGAGATCTTCCTTGGTCAAGGGAACTATGTTATCACGATCCTTCAAAGATTTGGGATGATGGACATGAGAAGCAGTGACAAACCCTCTTAGTCGAGATCACATGAAGCTTATGTCAATCTGATGATGTTTGAGGTAGCATCATGAGACATTGTCCCTGGAGGGTCCTATGTGGACTAGTAGGGGGGAATGTAGACTTCATCCTAACATGCCTAAGATGGTCAAATGAAGGAACCAAGACATTGGTTTCACAAGGAAACATGGATATGTCTTTGGGGACATCGGTTCCATGAGGGAACCTCGATGTGTCCTATAGATGTTTGAGGCAATATCATGAGAAATTCTCACTAGAGGGTCATGTGTGAACTAGTAGGGGGGGATGTAGACTTCATCCTGACGTGCCTCAGATGGTCAGATGAAGGAACCAAGACATTGGTTTCATGAGGAAATCTCTATATGTCTTGGGAGACATTGGTTCCATGAGGGAACCTCAATGTGTCCTAGAGATGTTTGAGGTGACATCATGAGACATTCTCCCCTAAGGGTCCTGTATGGACTAGTAGGAGGGAATCTGGACTTCATCCTGACGTGCCTTGGATGGTCATATGAAGGAACCAAGACATTGGTTTCACAATGAAACTTCGATATATCTCATGATATATTGATTCCATGAGGGAACCTCAATATGTATTAGACATTGGTTTCATGAGGAAACCTTTATATCTCAAATATGGTCCAAGATGACTTAGCTTGATCAACCCTAAGGGACTGGCCACCCCTTGTTGGATGAGCTAACTCAAGTCTTGTGGATATCAACTACATCCATGAAATGGTACATAAGGGAGCAGTGAAGCTCTAGTACATCTCCACCGATGAGCAGATAACATATAGTCTAACTAATCACTTGTCCAAAGAGAAGTTTGTATACTTCAGGGACAAGTTGGGGCTTGCGGATATTACTCCTTTGGTTGAAAAGGAGTGTTGATATTCTTACATTGTGGATAATCAGTGTGTTGTTGGACTGACATTCTCCATGTGGAGAATGGTCCAGGTTGGACAGATTGTTGATATATCATGGACTGACATTTTTTGCAGAAAATGGTCCAGGACTGATATTCTCCCGTGGCATAGATGGTGACATGACTAGGATGAATGGTCTGCCCCCTATGGCATAGATGGTGACCAGATTAGGGAGGTTGGTACAAGACTGATATTTTCTTTATGGAACATATGGTGACTTGATTAGAGAAAAAGGTTTGGGATTGACATTTCTCTATGATGCATGTAGTGACCTGATTAGAAGAATGGTCCATTTATCCCATGGAGTGGATTTCAACATATGGAAGGACTGGCATTATTCATGTGGCACAGATGGCAACCTGATCAGGAAGAATGATCCTTGTAGTCATGTAACACTTCATTGAGTGTGTGACAACTGGGAGACACATGCATAGTCGTGAGACTATGGCAGAGACGGTGTGTCTCTGGATAGTATATGTGTGCTACTACAGTGGTTGTGTACCACTTGCAATGATTGTGTGTCACTGGACAATAGCTTTGTGCTACTAGCAGTGGTTGTGTACCATTGGACAATAGTTGTGTACTACTATGGATCAACATAATTGTGTTCTATTGGATGTCATTGTAGTAGTTGTATGCTACTAGCTAATTGTCATGGAGACTACCAGATCACTTGGAGCAGTTGTGTGTTGCTTGATCACAGAGACTGTGACAGATGATTCGAGCTATATATATATATATATATATATATATATATATATATATATATATATATATATATATATGACATTATATTTATAATACAAGGTATAAATATATATAATACATAAGTAGTTATTTATTATCCAAGGTATGCATCCTTTCATGGATGGTCACCATATGTTATCTATATATTCAACACTCATCATTGTAATAACATATTGATCACACATATCATCTCATATAGAAAAATCAACATTTTTTACATCTATTTTTCATTACCTTCCAACCTGATACCTTGTTTTTAAGTGTTATCCACATGAAGATCCCCATCAAATTTGTAGCCTTGATCTTCTATATTGTTGACCACCATTAGACCTCCTATCGTGCCTCGGTTATATATAAATCCTTATACCCCCACTGAGAAATATACATTCTTGTAGCTTTGTTTTTTTCCCAAGCCAAAAGGTCCAACTCACCCCTCAACCTAATATGACCCTTTTTTAATTATTCCATGAAAAAATTCCATGTCTCTACCCATTCCCCTTCTAACTCTCATCATTGTGTAGACCTCCAACCATGTTGCCAAATATTTGTATTTGTGGAATCCACTAATTGGTTTGAGGTAAAATAAAATAAAATAAGAATAAGAATAAGAATAAAAACTTACTCTTACAAATGTGTTCCGAAGTCAAGACTTAAATAAAAATTGTCACCGCATCCTAATATAACATTAGCCCCAATTCTCATGTGCTCACCATTACCAATCTTCTAAGCTAAATTGTTCGATATAATAGTGTAACCCAAAAATAAAGCTTTCCATTGATTTGAAACATTTTTTTTTATGTTCTTTCCGATACTCCTACTCCAATCCAAGAATGAGCCAAGCATAATATATTGCTACTCAATCACAATTTACTGCAAACTTTCCTTGGTTAAAGAATTCCAAAGAATTTTTGCAACCAGGGAGTAGCCAAAGATATGTATGAGCTTTAAACTCCAATACCTCTCATCCTTGGGCTTTGCAATATCTTTCCACCTATCCAAATGAACGCCTTTGCCATCACTCTTCCCTCCCCATGGGAAATTAGAAAATATTTTCCAAAAAAAATATAGAACCCATTTTGGAATAAAAGCAAGCGAATGTTGATACACTAGAATAGCTCCCAACACTAACTTTACAGGAGTTAACCTTTCCCTTCTAAAAATTCATCTATTACACTAGTGATGAATCCTACTCTCAATCCCTTTCAATAACCACCCCCGATCTCTTTTCCCATATCCACTAGGCTTGAGAATAAAATTGAGATATTTGAAACCCTCCCGCAAATCAATAGATCTAAAGGGGAAAAGAGAACAACATGTGTTCAACCTCATCTCCCATCTCATTAAAAATGAAAGTAGATTTCAATGAGTTCACCTCCATCCCTATAGCCACAAAATATATTTAATCTCTCCTACAACTTACCTTCTTCCCTCTTTGTACCATTCAAGAACAATAAGATGTCTTTTACAAATATGAAATGTTAGGAGAATTGTTCATATCTTTACACCCTGTAAAATTTCCACCCTTCAAGCTTCCATGATATCTACTTGAACTTTTAGCCACTACGAGGAATAACAAAGGTGATAAATCACACCCCTACATTAACCCTCCAGTAGGATTAAAGAATGTCAAGGAAAATCTATTAATCAGAACAACAAAAATGATTGAGGAACATGCCCTATTATCTAATTGACAATCGAAAGACTAAAGTCAACATGTATTAGAATTAACCTTAAATACATCAACATAGTTCTATCATAATCCCTTGACACACAGAGCTTAATAACCATTGTTGGAATATTCTTTGTCTTGATTGATTATAACCCTTCTTGAGTTGTCCTTGTTATCTCATGGGTTTACCTTCCTACTGGGAACCCAAACTACTCCAAAGAAATGACATCTGCCAACACTCCTTTTAATATGTATACTAATACTTTTTCAATGATCTTGTAAATACAATTGTGCAATACGATTAGCTTGAACTCAAACATGGTTATCAACTTGACAAGAGTTGAAACCTCAAAACAAGAACTCTAGCCCTAAAAACCCATCTTTTGGGTCAAAAACCCCAAAACAAAAAATTGGTGCTACTATAATCACCTTTTAAAAAAGTGGTGCTACCATAATCACCTTTTTTTTAGGTTAAAATTACAACCTTTTGCACCATGGTTTAAATCCTTGCAAAGTTGCAATTAAAAACCTTAAAATCAACTCTCGAATTGAAAAGTTGTACTCCTAGAATCACTCCCTTTTTTTATTTTTTTATTTATTTTCGGGTTAAAATTACAACTTGTTTGAAATCAAGGCCTTGACAACTAGTATCGTTGCAAAACAAAACCATGAAATTGACCTTCAAATCGAAAAGGGGGTGCTACATCAACTCTTGAATTGAAAAGTGGTGCTCCTAGAATGACCCCTTTTTTTCGAGGTTAAAATTATAACTCATTTGAAATCGTGGCCTGGACGACAGACACCATTGCTAACAAAAACCTTAAAATCGATCCCTGAATAAAAAAGTGGTGTTTCTAGTAGCACCCACTTTATTTTGAGGTTAAAATTACAACATGTTTGATATCGTGGCTTTTACAACTGGTGCCATTGTGAACCAATGGACGTGGTGCAATCTGCTGCACCATTTTTTTGTTTTGGGCCTAAAATTACAAAACTAATATTTTTTTTTTTTAAGTTGAAAGTTTTTTTTTCCAAGGAAAAATATGTATTTTTATTAATATAAACAAAAATACATAGTCAGACGCCAATAACATTTGTTAATGCATTTAAGCCATTGTCATAACACTTTTGTATACATGTCTCCCTCAAACATAGTTGTAACTATATCCTAAATTTCATCTCTATCTGTTGATAAAAAATAGAAACATTAAAATCATGAAATTACTTCATCCATCAAAACTGTAGCCTTAAAAATGTCCATTGTCTTATACAAAAAAATTGAAAGAGTTAATAAATTAGATCCAAGGGTCATTGCTATATTCAACTGAGGGTCCATTTTGGAGTTTATAAATAATTGAGGTTCCTCGTTCTAGTCCAATTATAGCTTTTGAGGGTCCATCCATTGACCTGTTCATGTCCATGTATATATGAGACAAAGATATATGTGAGAATCTTGTGAGAAGACTATGTACTTCCTCATACAAAGGTTGCTAGGTAAAAATATTGAGCGCAATTTCCTTACGCATCCATTGGATAATCAACATTGAATCACCAAGTATTTGAAGTTGTGTTACACCAAACTCTAATGCTATCCCAAAGATCAATATGAAAGCCATTAGTTCATAATATGTATTGGTTTCTTGACCAATACCAACTTTGAAAGATATGCTATGATTTGAAGATAAATATAAAATTCCTTGTGATCCTCCCTTAAGAGGGTTCTCCTGTGATGCACCATGAAAATATTCCCATGGGATGTCCATGTTAATTACCTTTTCCATATAAATACGAGTGGTTGATTTTACCTTCAACTGTGGGTAAGAATTTAATATGTTTATGACTTGGATTGCAAATTTGAGAGGTAATGTCTCTTTATCCTCAAACAACTTCAAGTTCCTGGCTATCCAGACTCCCCAGACTATGTTAAGTGGAAGATCTCTAATCTTGTTTGTATCCTTTATGGTACACCAAGAGCTAAGAGACTCTTCAATACATTTAACTTCCCAAAGGTTCCTCATCCCTACCATCCTTTACACCTCTTTTTGTACCCCCTTGGTGTAAGAACATTCCAAAATGACATGAACAATGACAAATGTTGCACCATCCTAGCCCAATGAAATTCCTTTTCTGAAGGACCTCCCAAGTGGGTGCTCTGTTGTGTAAAATCAACCACACGAAGATCTTATTTTTTGTAGGGAATTTTCATTTCCATATAGTTCTCCAACACCAGATCTAGTGTTCTTCTCTTTCTTCCTCAACTAGTGCTTTTTAACCTATTATGGGTACATATGTCCCTACTATATTTAGTGACCATTCGAGTTGATATTCTACTTCTCTCAATCTAACATTGTTGTCTTTCAATATGTATGTGTACCTTCTCCATAACTTAGTGTATCCTCCCCCATTCCTAACTCTTCCAAAGATAGCCACTGTTGATACCATGTTGCTGACCTTTCCCAATTTACAACATGTCTAAGCCTATAATAACCTTTTCTCCCTAGCACCATATCCATTTCTTGGAGTGGTGGGGCATAAAGTCCTATTTGTAGTTCTAGTTCTTCTCTTTGAACTGAGACTTTATGAAATCTTCCAACTTATTTGATCTTTGGTCCATCGATGACCTTAATAGTGAGGTCCTTGATGGGGTACACAAACAGATTTAGTTGTTTAGCGACAAAAATATATATACAATTATGAGTACTACCAAATATACAAGTATTGTTATATTTCTATATTTTATGACTCCTTTAAGCTTCAGGGGCTTAGGTTGCGGTTTCCCTGTCATGGTTGACATCATAACTATAGCTTTGCTTTCTTCTTTACTTCAAGATTGGATCTTATATTTTCTAAGATGTGATGGAATATATTTTGCAATCAATTATTATATTTGTTTTTTGTTGTTGGAGTAATTATCTCTCTTTGGAGTTCTTTTCTTCATTTCTATTTTGTTGGACACATGAGATTGAAACTAATGATGTTTTTTGTGGTATTTCATCATGGTCAGGATTTGAGTTTCATGCTATAGTAATTTCATCATTTGGTTTGTATACTTCTACTTGCTTCCCATCCATTATTCTATAGTAGCGTAATGACATGTCTTCACATCTATTCCAAGTTGGTAACTATGTTCTCATCAAAAGAGTCAAGTTTTTCTTTCTTTGGAATAAGGGTTATGAAGATGGAATTAAAGTATCCTGGGAATTTACCACAACTCTTGACCTCTTCTATAACCCTTGGTAAATCATCCTCAACTAGACCACAGAAGCCAGAAAAGGATTCAATGGTCCATCTATTTGGACCTAAGATCTTATCTTTTTTAAAGAAAGAGAGAACTCGCAACAATTCATCCTTTGAAATAGCCTCAAATAAATTCTCATTTTGCTCCCGATTCACAAAATGGGAGAAGTGAGAAGTTAATTTAATAATTTCTACAATATTTGTTGTGTTGATTCCTTGTAGATAGCCCATAATTGATTAATCCCTAAATTTGTTATTTCTTTAAAACTTCTTAGCAAGTTCCCTTCCCCATTTTTCATCTCCCAAACAATATTTATAGTCTTCCTATGTTTGGAAAACTAGTGAAAATATTTTGTATTCTCATCTCCTTTTCCAACCAAATAAATCTACTTTTAATCCTCCACTTAGCTTCTTTGCTCTACAAAATCCTCCCCTTCTTATCTTCCAAATATTTTAATCTTTGCTTTTTTTCCTCTTTGAAAACACCCATGACATTATTTTAATACATTCTTACGATCTCAAGCTCAATGTCTTCCAAAACTCTATCACTAGAAGTTACCACTTTTCCCTTGACCCTCTTCAAAGCACCTACTAACTAAAATTATGTTGATTCCTCTAGGTTAACTCACACTTTTCCATCGACCTCTAACCAAACCCTATAACTCCTAATCTTCTAGCAAAAAAAGTTTGAATTTAAAAAGGTCGGAAGGCTTATCACCCTCCAATTGCAATTGTAAGAAAACGAGATTGTGGTACGAAACTCAACCCACTCCCACCCATGATCTATATTTTTTCATCATATTTAGCATCTTTTATGAGATCGAGAATCCATCCAAGTGCTTGGAGACCCCATCCTCCCCCACCCTATTATTCATAAGTTATATTTACCATAATATTTTTTTTACATTTTTTTAAGTTGCACAATGAATCCATTTCCTAACTAATCTGTAAATATTTCTTTCATAGAACTACTTATCTGAAAACTTGTCCAATGAAATAGTAAAGCATTCGACTTGAGTAGATGGAAGAAAAGGATGTCATCAACTATCTGTCCTTTATTTTCTTATTATGAGATAATAGGATAAAAAACCCACGGGAAAAATCAATATGGGGGAGTAATGTCCAAGGGAATCGCCATCTCCCAAAGAGGGAAGATAAACTTATTGTGTCTCTCAGAGGAAGAATTGAGAGGATACGAAATGAGAGTAATTCCTTTGAAAAACACTAAATATGTCCCTTCCCTTACCAATCATTGAATAGAAGGAATGACTAAATACAATGAACGAAGAAGTGCAAGCTTGCAACACTAATGGATTAGCCCAACCAAGAAGTGGAAGAGTAGAGATATTGATGGATCAAAAATGTGTTATGGCCAAGCCTTAATCATTGGGGAACTAAAAAGTCATGATTTGAATATATAGAGGTCTTATCAATCCAACAAAAATCAAATAAGTCGATAGGAAATAATTCTTTAGTATGAATTAAGGCTAGGTGGTATATCACTACACGAGGCACCTAGCAACACCATGAATGGTAGTTTTTTTTCTTCTACGATGGTTGAACATGAGAAAAGGCTACTAAATCTAGCTAGTAATGAAGTGAAATGTTATAATACAAATGGATAAGCTAGGAAGGAAGTGGAATAGTAGAGATACTAATTTATCAAAATCATGTTCTAGGCAAGCATAAATTCTTTGGGAGTTGAAAGATTGAGATATTCGTATATGAACATCTTATCAATCCCACAAAATCAAATAAGTTGATAGGGAAGAGTTATGTCACATGAATATGGACTAGGTGGTATATCACAATAGTAGTTACTTAGCAACAACTTTAATGGTTGTTGTTTTTCTTCTCTAGTGTAGTGTATTAGCCTAAACTTTGAAGAGAAGAGATGGGTTACATGGAAGATGTATACTTTGCCTAATTGCTACGATGATTACACACATTAGCTTCTATAGGCCACACTATTGTCAATGATTAGTTGGAACTTCCTTGAAGAATGACATTGGAATTGTGTGCAAATACAACATCAATTTCATATCACCTAGTTTTTTTTATCGAATATATTATTACGATGCTATATGATGATAATAAGACACTATACAATTATATATAAGGTGCTACTTTGACATAACATGAGGAAAACACGATCCCTATGATGAGTGGTAAATTTTAGCAATGTAAAAATGATGCAAAAATGACAATATTAGGACATTAGTCGTTGCAATATTTTTATTTTTTTACATTTTTTGATGTTCTTTAGCATCATGTATTTGACGCAAAATCATGTCAAAAAATCATGATGCCTACAAGGGAAAAAATGAAAATGGAAAAGTAGGTTGAGGTGATGCAAAAAAAAGGATGCTACATACTTATATTGTGGTAGTGAATAACTAAAGCATTGGACCTTGTAGCTCATCGAGGAATGTAAGGCAATAAGAAAAATCCAACTAATGAACACAGGGTGCAAGAAGAAGTTCTCCATGGGCCAACTATCATGTCGATGGAGAACTCGGGTGGATTGGAACTATCCACCATTCTCAACAATGTGCGACACCAAAACTTTCTGACTCGATAGAACAAACAACTCAGTCTACTTAGCTCAGACTATGCCTAACAATTAAGATCTTTATCACTTAACATCAACGATAACATTCCACACTTAGAACAATTCATAGGTAATAAGTACGCACAATGTACACAACAATATATTGTGTAAATGGGTCGGGCATTGAGCCTGTAGTTTGTGTCGCAACCAAAGAAGTTTATAAGTGCTCAACAGATACATACAACACTATACACCTGTGTGATACAACTTCAATTTGCGGATAAACCTTTGTTGCACCAACCCACGCCCTATTTTCCTCTTCGTGCCTCAGACCGAACACTTCATCAAATTACTTCATCTCCATGCTTCATCCCTATGGCGCGTGTCACACTCTTATATCTATGCTCAACTCTCCCATAGGTTCACCAAAATTATTCCTTGCTTTGTCAATTGAATCCTTCATTATGCCTTGTTGACTCACCTTTGCGCTCTTCTATATCCGTCAACTCCCAAGTGAATCGTCGCATCTATAGGTGCACGGGTGACCCGACCTGCCAAGTATCCAAATGACACCCACATGCTCGTTCAACCGACCCTTGCCATGTGAGTGCACGCCCACTAGACTTCGTCAACCAACTCATCTAAGTGCACCTCCCATCATCTAGACAACTTGACTTTTGATGATGCACCCAAGTCTCTCCCACAACTCTTAGCCAATTCTTATGATCGATTAACTTCTATCACAAGGCATCTGCACCATACCCATAACGTCTTCTTTACGTATCGGTTGAGTTCCCCTTGGTGCGTCGTGATCCCAAGGCACCTCAACTCCCCTTGTGTTCATCGAGCGTCCCACTCGCTTAGTTGATCTGTGGTTAAGTTTTGGTTGTGTGCATGTTGAGAGGGTGTGTGCCTGACCTTGGTTCCCAAGGCCTTACAACTTCCCCGACCCCAAATAATTTTCGTCTACGAAAATCCTAGAGTGGGGTCTCAATTGTACTTCTTCTCGAAGTTGTGAATCTGATGCGTCCACTTCCACAATGCCTCTCGAGTTTCCCAGCTGCTTTCTTCCCCTGGTCTATTCTTCCATTGAATGAAGTACTCATGATGATTATTCCAACCAACTCTGGAAACTCCAAATGCCAAAAACTCCTCAAACTCTAACTCTGGCCAGTCAAGAATCATCGATAGGCCACTTGTGGGCTCAACTCTACCCAGGTCCTTCTCATCCATTCGACATAGTGTCAACTAACTAATGTGAAAGATGAGATGATGGGACTTCATGTGAAATGGAAGCTCCAACTTGTATGTGACTTCATCGATCTTCTCAAGTACCTTGAATGAACCTTCATACCTATGTACCAACAATGATGGATCCATCCTAACTAGTGGTGTGAATTGGTTCCTACCCAACCTAACAAAGATCTAATCTCCTATGTTTAAATTCATGACGCATCTCTGATCATATACCCAATGCTTCATCCTCTCTCTCACATCCATCAAATGTACGCAAGATAATTCCAAGTGATCCTCCCAACGTGTCATGAATCCTAAAGCTGATGGACTCTTTCCATAATATCCTTGCATCACCAACTCTGGGGTGATGGGTTGTAGTCCAATTTTCAACTTGAAAGGGTTGTATCCCGTCGCAAAACTCTTCTGAAGGTTATAACTCAACAGTGTCGCATCCAATAGATCCAACTAATTAATCTGACATGCATGCACATAATGTTGTAAGTAGTCTTCCAACAATCCATTGATGTATTATGTCTAACTATATTTCTATGTATGGTAATTTGTGCTCATGAATAACGTCATTCCGACAAGTTCAAACAATGTTACCAAAAACTTCCAGGTGAACCTTCAATCTTTGTCCAAAACAATGTTCAACGAAAGACCCCAATACTTCACTACATGTTTGAAAAACATTTGCACCATCTCCTCCACCTTGCAAGTCATCTCCATTGGTATGAAGACTGTGTAATTGGAATAATGGTCAACCATGAACATTATCCCATTGTACCTCAGAAGTTGTGTGATGAAGTCCATTTAGACACTCACCCAAGGCCTCTCTAGAATTGACAAAGGCTACAATAGACATGCCTACAATTTAGTGTCAGTCATGTCTTGTTAACAAATAAGACAAGTCTAGACATAATCTTCTACATCTCGAGTCATATGTTCCCAAGAGTATCCTCTATCCAATAATGCCAATGTTCTACGTTGTCCTAGGTGGCCACCCCAAGTCAAGTCATGAGACTTCTTTAAGAGCTCCTTAAAAAGATTACTTCACTTGGCTGCATAGAGGCATTAACAAAAATACAAGAGTCCATTGTGAAGAAAAAATCTCCTTGTCTTCCCTTCCTATACCGGCTTCATGATGTTCTTCGCAACTGGATCAACCTACAATCCTTCCTTAATATTTTCTCACAACTTTGTCAAAACATGAATCTGGCTTCCATCCAGTGTAGGCAACTCGTCTTCCTCAAGTGCATCTAGATATGCCTTCTTACACAAGGCATATATTGCGACATTGATTTTATCAAGCTTGTACTCAATGGACATGTCAAACTCAGTTAAGAAGTCTTGCCAACATGCTTGCTTGGGGGACAAATTGGGTTGTGTGGGAAAGTAACTCGTTGCAATGTTGTTATTATTCACCAAAAATGGCCTACCCAACAAGTAATGCCTCCATACTTGTAGATAGTGGAAATATGTTGTCATTTCCTTCTCATGGACTGATCTAGGTGGATATCGATGGCCACCTACCTTTTCCAACTGGCTCAAAATAGTTTTCTGACAATTTTGGCAATTTACTAGTTTTAGCAGTTTTAACTTTCGAGGCCATTTTTAGGGCCTAAATGAAGGTTTTTTGGGATCGAGCTTCTCAATGATAATCGTAGTCATTATTTAACCCCCAAAATGAATCTCCTTGATGATACCTTTCCAACGGGCTATCACACGCCTAACACGGAGATCGTATGCAAAAGTTACGACCCCAGGAAGTTGATGTACTAACTTACCCAGACGGGGCCCACGTGACTTTTGGCGCTTCATCTCCTAGGGTTAGGTTTTTGGATTTCTAGGGTTTTTGGATTTCCTGTTTATTATAAAAAGACTTTCAGAGTCTCATTGTAATCATCTTCTTGTGAATGAGCGCAACCGTCACATCTCTTCTCAGAGATAAGCCGCCACCATTCCAACAAGCTTGTTTCCGCTGCATTTTTTACAGTTTCAGCTTATTTCCTTATTGAATAGAAAACCAGTTTTACTGTATCTCTATTATTTTGTGTTAAGCACATGTTAATAATCTTTAGTAATTTCGTTCTACTCATAAAATCCGGATCAGTGGTATCGGAGCGGTCTGCTCCTTGTCATCTTAATGCATGTCCCCAACGAGGTCAGAGTACAAAGAGTTGGGTCTCGAGCTTGTTTCTCTTGAGGAAAAAAGCTCTCGCACGCCCAGGCGACCTCTCATGGCAGGAGAAAAGAAAGATGATGGGACAGGAGATCCTTTCAAACTGTTGATTGAGGAATCCCTCACGCAGCAAAGGAACAAGATGATGGATGCATCTTCTTCGAGCGGAGGCGCCACCCCCTTCAAGGTACAAATAAACTTTGATATTCCTATATTTGAAGGTCAAATAGATGCATATGTTGTAGATAAGTGGTTGAATCTTCTAGAAGGGTATTTTTCTGTCCATAACTTTTCAAATAGAGAAAAGATTACTTTCGCGCTCTTCAAAGACGCTCCCCATGTCAAATATTGGTGGGAAACTTTCTATGAGCAAAAGGAAATAAAGGAACCCTCATTATTTACAGTCACGACCACTTGGGAATCCTTCAGGGATGCTATTAAGGGACAATACTACCCTGTTGGAAGTTATGATGACTTGTATACCAAATGGACCACATTGCAGCAAGAAAGAGACCAAGTAGTGCCAGATTTCACAAATATCTTTCATACCTTGCGCACCAAGATGGGTATCAAAGATTCAGAGTGAGATCCAGTTCTCAAGTATCACGACGCTCTGCATAGATACATCTAGAATGAAATGGAATTTTTGGACATCTCATTCTTAGGCGCAACCTATCGATATGCCGTCAAAATCGAGCAGAAGCTCAAACAAAAGACGTAGCAATTTGGCCTGGGAATCCCTCACAACAAAATCTAGGAAAGGGCAGCCCCAACCTACAAAAAAAAGAACAAAGCAAAGATGGACAGTATCAGTACAACCATTTGAAGCCGCAAGCAAAGAAGGACACTGGAAAGACAAAGAAAGATACCGGGAAGTGGTGCGACTTCCATAAGAGCCCTTGGAATAACACTGCTGACTGCCGCTCAAAGAAATCGTTGGTGGCCGAAGTGAAAGCCTCTAAATTAGATGCGGGTTCAGACTCTGAGCCAGAACCAGAAAGGGGAAGAAGGGTCATTGACGCGAAACCCAGTGCCACCGTTGCTACCACCAAGCTCCATCCTGGTGAACCAAATGAGCCATAAGAAGGAGAACGCCTCTTCCATTCACAGATGTGGGTGAAAGGCACCCCACTGCACTTCATCGTGGATAGCGGTAGCCAGAATAACCTCATCTCAGCAGAGATCGTCAAGCGGTTGGCCCTGTCGACAACACCGCACCCACAACCTTACACCATTGGATGGCTCCACCAAGGAAGAAATATTTGCATTAGCCAACAGTGTCGACTGTCGTACAACATCAAGCCCTTCAAAGACGAGGTATTGTGTGATGTTGCTCCTCTTGAAGTTTGTGATGTTCTTTTGGGCCAACCTTAAAGCACCAATCGTGTCGTTGATTGCCTCAGTAGACTACCAATCACGACACTCACCACGGTGCTAGACTCCTGCGGCCATGAGACCTCTGGATGGCCCCAACTCTATGAGACAGACCCGAACTTCCCCACCACCTACCAAATGTTGGGTGCAAATGTTGTTGTCGATAATTTCCATCTTCAAGACAGGTTGTTGTGTCGTCTGGGCCATATATGTGTTTCATCAAGCGAGCGATCGAAGTTGATATGGGAAGCCCACTACAGTCCGATGGTAGGACACTTCGGTGTCAAAAAGACAGTGACGATGCTACATAAACATTTCTATTGACAAAAATTCGACAAGAGGTCAACAAGTGTATCAGGTCCTGCACTACCTGCGCTATTTCCAAACCAACCACTAAGAAACATGGCCTGTACACCCTTATTTCTACTCCTGACAGGCCATGGGAATCCATCTTAATGGACTACATGTCGAGCCTCCCGTCCACCAAGCGGGGAAATGACTGTGTTTTTGTGGTTGTTGATCGATTTTCTAAGATGGTGATTATGGTTGCCTGCAAGAAGAATATCACAACAGAGGCCACTGCTAAGATCTTCTATGAACGAGTCTAGGTACATTTTTCAATCCCACAAACCATTGTCTTAGATCGGGATAGTCGATTTCTCAACGCATTTGGGTCGAGCCTCTGGTCACTGCTCGACACCAATCTCACCAAATTCACGACCTTCCACCCCGAGACAGATCACCAAACTGAGGTCGTAAATCGAATGACTGTGCATATCCTTCACATTTATAATTCAAAGCACCCTCGCACATGGGACGAGAGCCTTCCCTATGTCCAACATAGCTACAACTGAGCCCTGCATAGCTCAACCGACCATAACCCCTTTCAGGTGGGGTTGGGATTCCAACCATTGGGTCCCATAGATGTTTCACTTCCCCTTGTGGTCACCTCGACTGACTCATCTCTTGCTCCAAATGAAGCTGACAAAGCCACCCGGTTCATTGATTGGATCCATCACATCCGCCAACTTGTTCAGAATATCCTACAGAAGTCCAATAACAAGTACAAGCAACGCCATGATCAACATCGGGTGCCTCATAAGTTTCAGGTGGGCGACAAAGTTTGGTTTCACTTGCAGAAAGAACGCCTTACAGGACCCCATCGGAAGCTTCACCCACTCTGTTATGGGTCATACACCATCACCAAGTCCATGGGGGATAATTCTTTTGAGCTCAACATTCCTCCTTTCCTTGTCCTGCACCAAGTGTTCAACGTGGATTTCCTTCGCCCCTATTTCCCACCATTATTGGACACCTCAAACGTAGCAGAGAAGTTGACGCCAACAAAGCTCAACCCCAACTGCATACAACATGTATCCAACGATCATATTGTGGACACATAGATCAAGGGCACTCGACAACAAATGATCCAGCTTTATTGAGCCGTCAAAGCAGGGCAACTCTTGCATCAAGGAAAGTGCCTCACCCAGGGCCAAATTCAGCAGAAATTTCCTCATTTGATGGGGGAACTCAACACAATGGAGACCATTGATTACTAAGGAGGGAGGATTTATCTAGGTGGATATCGGTGACCACCCACCTTTTCCAACTGGCTCAAAACAGTTTTATGATAATTTTGGCAATTTACTATTTTTAGCAGTTTTAAGTTTCGAGGCCATTTTGAGGGCCTAAATGAACATTTTTCGGGATTAATCTTCTCAATAATAGCCAAAGGAATGATTTAGTCCCTAAAATGAATCTCCTTGACAATACCTTTCCAATGGGATATCACACGCCTAAAACGAAGATCGTATGAAAAAGTTACGACACTGGGAAGTTGATGTACTAACTTACCCAGACGGGGCCCACATGACTTTTGACGCTTCATCTCCTAGGTTAGGTTTTTGGATATCTACGGTTTTTGGCATTCATGTTTATTGTAAAAATTCCTTCAAAACCTCATTGTAATCATCTTCTTGTTAATGAGCGCAACCGTCACATCTCTTCTCAGAGATAAGCTGCCACCATTCCAACAAGCTTGTTTTCGCTGCATTTTTTATAGTTTCAACTTCTTTCCTTATTGAATAAAAAAATAGTTTTAGTGTATCTATGTTATTTTGTGTTAAGCACTTGTTAATCATTTGTATTCATTTCGTTCTACTCAGAAAATCTGGATCATGGCAAAATACTTTCATTCGCGGTCCTATAGCTTCTTTCTCTTGAAAGCCACAAGGTGCCCATCCTGCATCAAAACTCGTGCTATGGAAAAGTTTGAAGTGTTTATCTGCACCTCAAATGACTCCTCAAATTTGGGTCACGTCGATATGGAGGAAGAGCCAATTATGTGCTTTAAATCCTCAAATGCAAACTTGTTCTTTTTCGTCCAATTCCAAGATCTCTCCTTCTTCAACAAATCTGTCAATGTTGCAATGATATTGCAGTAGCATTCTATGAATCTACTATAGTAGTTGGCTAGTCCAAGGAAAACCCTCACATCATGCAATGCACATCTCCTACAAATATGTTATCGTACTGATCTTCATTGGGTCCATGTGAATGCTTCCTTTCCCAATCCAATGGCCTAGGAAGGGTATTTTGGTTTGCCCAAAAATACACTTGGATTTCTTCAAGTACAATTGATGCTTTTGCAACACCTCAAAGACTTCTACCAAGTATTTCATGTGCTCCTCCATACTCTCGTTGTAAACTATGATATCGTCTAAATACGCCAAAACAAACTTGTCCAAAAATGGCCTAAGAACGTCATTCATGAATGTGCATAAGGTGGTTGGGGTGTTGCACAAACCGAATGGCATCACTAGGAACTCATAAATCCCATACCACATCACCATTGTTGTCTTATATTCATCCGCCTCCACTATCCAATCCTGATAATAACCATGTCTCATGTCCAACTTAGAGAACACCTTAGCTTTGGCTAGCTTGTCAAAATAGTCTACATCAAGTGGCAAAGGATATTTGTTCTTCATTGTTTGCTTGTTCAATGCCTTGTAGTCAAGGCACATTCTCAATTTTGTTGTGTCCTTCTTCTTTTGAAATAGGATCGGGGCACCATATGGGGACCTAGAAGGTCGAATGAAGCCTATGAAAATCAACTTTTTCGATTGCCTATTAAGTTATTCCAACTCAGGCCCAGAAAAACGATAGGGAGATCTTGTTGGTGGCTGCACCCCTAACTCAATTCGATGGTCAACAATGCACCTTGGTTGAAGCATCTTTGGTAACTCATCCAACATCTTGTTTGTAAAGTTATCCAATAGTTTGGAAAGTTTAGGTGGAACATGCATCCCCAATCCATCTTTCACAACTTCCCCAAGATTGTTGCATAAATATGTGATCCAGAGCGTCGTGTTGCTCTGTTCATGCTCAATGCAAAAACAATTTGCTCTCCACCGTTACGCTTTTGTGCAGTTGTGCGCATAATCGACATATTCCATTCACTCACTATAACCATCTTTTCCAACCATGGAATCAAAACAAATATGTTCCTTTTGTTAGCACTCTGTAATTTCCAAGGCTGAAAAATAAATGAACAGAGGTAACTAGAAAACCACTTTGGAGTCCAGGATCTAGCCATCCTAAAATCAGAGAGGGATCTCTCTATTAGATTTAGCTTTGTTTGTTGGAAATTTTAGGCTAGTTATGATAGTACAAGGTTTGGTTTTTAAATTGGTTGGATGGAACAGGAAGGGAAGGCCATTGGGCAATGGAGTCAAAGAAACTTAATTCAATCAAGGTAGTTTCTACAAGAAAAAACTTACAGGGCAGGATAGGCACCTTTGTTGGATTCTTGAGATTGTTGAGTGATATGACAGAAAAGGTGAGGGAAGAGGGTGTACCAAAGCAATTAAGAATTCTAAAACTAACCCTTTAGTAGAAAACACAAAAATTATCCAAATCTAGAAACAAAGTGTACTTTTAAACAAATTATGCTGTTAATATTTCTATTGAATAATTCAGGAAGAAACCAGGATGTAATGGGGAAAATATATTATAGAAGAGGCACTTCACCAAATAGATATGCCACATGAATCCTGAAAATCTTGTCTTGTATTACTGAGATTTGATTAAAGGGGGCTCTGTCAACTCCTTTACAATATTGGTCCTATCCTATTAACGGGTCCCAACCCATAATACTTCGAAATGGGAAGTATTTATTAGTATTACAAATGGCTCCTGCCATAAATGAACATGATGCTTTTTAGGGATATTTAGAATGACTAAATATAATTACAAAAATATAGGGATCATGTAGATATGCTCAAACTTCTAGTGTTGATTGGATGTCAGCCTTTGATGATATGTCTTAGACTTCGACTGCATTGTCTATCTTTTGCTGCTAACTGTGGTTATTTTTGCAGGTATTATGCATTAAGATATAGAATCTATGATCGACTGTTGATCTTCAACTGCTAGATGTCTTCATGTATTTGACATCTGGAACGAGATCATAATTACCTCCACAAACCCTGTTATTGTTGCTTAACTTGGCCATCTGTCTCTTCGAATAACTGCACCAGGAGAAAGAATTATTGTTGATGGTGAGTGATGGCTATTGCCAGCTTAGCTCAACAAGGGCTCATTGTGGGACAGTCGACAGTCAACGGTCATGTGGTGAAATGTGATTGGTTAACGGATAATATGACATGGGGAAAATTGTCAAATAGGATATGGGATGAGTGGATGCGGGAGTGTAAGTGGTAGGAATAAGGGAAGCATAGGATGAGAGGTGGATGGTATCGGGAATGAGGAGACATGTGGCGTGTGGTGAGAGGGGAAGTAGATACGGGAGGTGAGGTGTAGGGGGAGTGGTCAGAGAAGTGGATGAGGTGATAGGTGGGAGAAACTAGGTATGGATAGGCGAGAGGGTGAGTGGAGGACAGGTGTAAGTGGGGGTGTAAGTGGTATCGGGTGG
>JZKD02S0248152.1:769204-805355 GCA_000966675.3 Picea glauca
ATTATTTGTCACATTAAATGCTAAAAATGTCAAAATAGAGCTAAAATGGGAGACGTTAGGTCCCTTTGGGGGAGATGTTGGCCCTTTTTGGGCATGATCAACATCCAAGAGGCAATTGTCGATGAGATTAGCAGGAGGATTAAGTGCTACACGTCAAAAGGTCTTTTCCGCTAGCCAACTGAGGATAAAAACATGCACTGGATAACACTAGGCTTGTTTTTTTCCATTTTACACCACAGTTTTATTTCCTATGGCTACAAATATCCAAATTTCTTTAAACAAGGGGTGTTTTGACAATTCCCTTTCAATTTTTTCTTGAAATAAAAATAACTGAAAAAATGGATATCAATCAACATGATGATTATCTTATAAAATTGTAGGACTTATTGAAGCCACCTTTTTCTAAATAAGTGAGATATTATGTTTAAGCCCAAAAGGCTAGTTTCAGGAGTTTCGCTTGTTTTGTGACATTTCCCACTGTCCTTAGTGTCCCGACGCGCGAAGTAGGGATAGCGGTTTTAAAAAGTTTACCCAGGTTAGTGTAAGGAGTAAGTCACTTCAAACCTGAGTTAAGCACTATCGGGGTTTCACGACTCGACGATCGCTCTCCCAAAAAACAATACCTTCGTAGCTGCGAGTCGCGAAGTCATGATATTCATTAAAAAAGCATGGATTAATTAAGAACTTAAGTTAGATCACGAATATTTAACTAAGTCACATCATCGCGATTTCAGGTTTTGGGGGCTCAAAGGCTAGGAGTGAAATCTTCCAATACGTCGAACGCCGAAAAAGGGGGATTAAAGACTAAAACACACTTAATTAAAGGAGTTAAGTTGGATTAATTGATGCATTAAGCCACCGTTAATGCGCACCGTCTATGGAATAAGTTTAAATGTTTTTTGCATTGATTCGTGTTACGACTCGTCAAACAATTATGGCATTTATTTGAACTACGACAAGGTGACAGGTAGTAGGATCTCGCTTTTACTTCTAAATCTTCCCTTTAAGCGATTTAACCGTTCTGTTCGCAAGAACACCAGGGGTTTAAATGACTAAGATAAAGAGTTTTTCCTTCATTTTTTCAGTCCTCATTTCTATTTACGTGCAGAGCCATTTTACTAGGTTAACCGTTCTTTATGATTTTCAAATCTATTCGACAGGTGGTCCAGTTGCAGGTTTCACTCTCATGGCTCCATGAAAAATGCCCAAGCCAGCTGCCGAGAGTTCAGGTCAGGGTTCAGACGTTGTTTTCGATACCTCGCCCCGAGGTATTAATTCTATCAAGACATGGTCATACGTTTCCAACATCCTTCAATCTAAGTCAATAAATTGTTCGTATGATTCTAGCGACAACGAGAAGGACAATTTATCAACCAAATACAAAATCGTCGCTCAAGCAGAGATGCACAAAATAGCGGTGAGGCCCCAACTTTTTCCCTATTTTGATATGATAAGGTGGGTGCTAGACCATGTGGACATCCCGACCAGGACGATTATCAACGAACATAAGGTGACAATTGGTACCTTCCGACCAGAACATTTGTGGGCAATGTATAAACTATCACCCATGCCGAACCTTACTCACAACTCCAAATTCCTAGAAGGCTTCAAGAAGAAGGAGTGCGAACAGTATGCAAAATGTTTGTTCGATCTGATCAAAGATTGGGTCTCACACCACGTGAAATTCAGGGCTGACTCCAATGGGATCTATTCAATCTCTTCATTGGAGCCACAATTCAAGTACATAGCCATGATGACCTGCAGGTTGTATGGGAAGGAAGACACTACCCATTTCTTCCTCCCATGGGTGCCACTCATTCATATAGTCGCTGAGGGTTTCTCTTTCGACTGGGCCAAACTGTTGTTTGACAGTCTAACCAGTTGAATTACTTAATATCAAGCACAGAGGGCGAGTAAGAAAGCAACTTCATTCTTTATGTATGCTTACATCATGGATGCCATCTGCTTCATGACACCTTTCCCACTGATGATCTGGAGTTGGGCTCCATCTAATACAGAGCCTATCCATGTCTACCACTCGAAGCTTTGGGAGGATAAGGCCAAAGAATTCATCTACGAGATCTTCAACTGGGTAATGGTGCCACTGCATGTCGCCATTTTTGGCCAGCCGCCTCCCAAGATGTCAGATAGCGTCGCGACCATCCTAAGCAGCATGGCAGATTGGTCTCTAGAGGCAGAATTTTCATATATCAGGGTTTTCGGCACCTTTTTCCCTCCATATGCCCTCCCGCTATTACTGCCAGATAAGCTATTGTGTCGTGAGATCGTCAGACAGACTGTGCTCGACGGAATAAGCAAAGAGCTCAAAGGAGTATCAAAAAATGTGTGGCCTCCCTTCCCTATTCGTATTGGTGCGTATTCCTTGTTATATTTTGGCCATGCCAAAGCCGAGGCTACGGATTTAGAAGAAATGAAGCTGGTAGATATTGAGTTCAAGAAGCACAACCCTAGTAACGTTGTGAGCAATCACCTAGCGAGTTATGGCCTGAAGAGGTATGAACACAAGGATTCCCCACATGACGAAATATTCTGGGGCGTGAGGTCCTTCGCTGAAGTCCTAAGTCGAATTCAAGCCTTGCCACCCGGATACATGGCCGAATTTTTCAATTTCTAGGAGCATCGACGTAGTTGTCTCCCTCAGATTTTACAGGGTGAAGCCCCAAAGCTTCCAGTTACAAAGCAGACGGGACCCAAAGGTGCAAAGAACTTGAGTCCTAGCGGGGAGAAGGACCAAGGGAAAACCAGGGAGGTTGGAACCTCAGAGCAAGGAGCCGAAGTCCCCCAAAAGCAGGAAGGAAACCTCGAAAAGGGCACGCTAGGCAAGCAGGCCCAAGGCCAAGCGGAGATACCTTCGCAGGGATCAGGCGACTCACTTTCGCTCACGTCAAGCAAGTCGGTTACAGAGGTCACCCCGAAACAAACATCCAAGGAAATCGACAGTCCAATTGTATTGTCACACCCTTGCAGTTCACAAAGGGAAATCCTGACGCGGGATGGGTTTTCAATGAAGAAATGACACCTATTTTTGTACAGGAGCTGCCTCCTAACGAATTTTTCTTTGAAAAAAAAAGAAAGGCTGTGGTGAGGCAATGATTATATAAAAAAGAGGGTATAATGGCTAAAAAACTCAAAATCATGACATATGGGAAGGCCGCAAAAGAGGGAGAATTTGCAGAGGAGATTGTCGGGACACTAGGAGCCTATGCTACAACCAATCAGTACTCGGTTGGGACTTTGACGGCCCAGTTGAAACAAAAGAACGTCTTGATCAGTAAATTGGAAGCTAAGGTAGCTACTGCCGAAGCGAATGTCAGGGATGAGGTGAGCAGGAGCCTCGAGGAAGCCCGAACAATCGACCTGCATGAAATCGAGAAGCTCAGGTCTGACCTCGAGCAGGTGCGCCAGTCGGCGCAAACTAGCCAAACACAGGTAAGCCAACAGGGACAATAGATTATAGAGTTGCAGTCGAAATTGGAGGTGGCCGAGAACCAGGTTGTAGACATAAAGGTGTTCAGATCGTAGGCCATGGAAATCTGACATAAGGTATTTATGGCTCAAAAAAACTTGTTGGTAAAGGTAGGAACCATTCAAAACCATTTTTGGATGATAGATCAAATATTAGAAAATATTTCTTCAAGAGAAAGAGAAGTTGGGGCAACAATTGTCGCTTTCCAAGATGTTGTTATAGCTACGACGAAGATAGAGATGGTCAACAGCTCAAAATTATCCATCACAGAACAAACCAAAGGTAATATCCTACTGAAGGTCTGGGAGCAGAATATATCAGAAAGCAAGGGGAGAGCTAATGAAGTAAAGAATTTTTGTGAGGAAACATTCTCTTTGATAAGTAAAAGTTTTCTAGACCTTGATAAGGAAAGCAATGCTAAGACATTGGGAAAAATCAATATAGCTAAACATCTGTTGGACATCAAAGAAAACATGGAGAAGCAACAAGTGGAGATATCCCAGATTAGCCAGGTCGATATGGCCCAAGTGGACAAATGGCTAGTACAACCAAGTTTAAAATTATGCTCCATCATCATAGAGGACCGACAAGTGGGAAAAAGTTTGCCACAACTAGCAAAGATTTGTTACACTTTTGAAGCAAGTGACCAAGCAAAGCCTTCCAGGTTGATAGCCCAGTTGGTGGAGAGGTGCATCATTTGCACCGAGCAGGCGAAGGGGCAGGTTTCTGGTGCCAAATAATGATAGATGTCCGCCTTTTCTATTTCTAGAACTCGCAGGGCAGGGAAAGGAAGGTGCTTCGCCCTTACTAGGGAAGGAAAACAAGAGGAGATGAAATGCTCCAATTTCCATTTGTAACTGACGATTTTCCAGAACGATAGGGAGTTCCATAGGTTCAGAAGTTTGTTTAAATAGAAGAAAGATTGTAATAGAAAGGGCTTTTTTTTTTGGGTGATGAATACATTGTAATAGAGAAAGTTCTCTCAAGCCAAGATTAATACAAAGCATATTGAAGACTCCATATTTCATCAAGATTGAGTTATGTGTTTTTTTTTTCTCTGTATATTCATGCTTCATGTCATTTTACATATATGTCTTTGATGAATGTTCTAGCTGCAATTTAGTATAACTTCTATTGTAGTGATCAGGTTCTAGGTATCTGGTTATTTACAGTTTTTCCTCTGTATTGGCTACTTGCGAGTACAAGACCTGTGAATGATTGAGATCTCTACTTTATATGCTTTCATCAAGGTACTCCCGTCTTTTCTTCTTCTGCCACAACGTGGGATTCCTCTGAAATTGATGCCCCACATTTGTTGACAGCTCTATGTTTTCACACTTGGTTTCAAGATTTTAAACTCAGTTATGGAAAAAGGCCTTCGTTTTCGTTAAACCCTTCGATTGGCTTCATTGAATTTTCCCTGTACAATCTAAAGATTAAGACAAGCACTTTAAAGCATCTAGTTCCTTCAAAGTTTCTCTTTCTCCCCATGACTCTACCCGTCATAAGACAACCCAATATCGAACCCGGTCTAGCGAATCAAACTAGCATTGCTTTAAATATTTTCCATACCATACTCAAGACCGCCACCACTCGAACAAAGATCGAATGTTCATGGGCCGCTATCGAGCAGGATATCAACATGCAAGAATATTTGGAAGCTAGACAAAGACAACTCAGAGATCAGCCATAGCTTCATCTCCCCCCAAGTTGTCTCTTCCCCTTCATTTTCTTTCGCTCTTTTTAGATGCTTAGACTCTACACTTTATAGCCTTAAGTGTAGACTCAGAAACAACAGGACCCTAACACCTTCTAAGGAATTCTTGTCCCAAAATGACTTCAAAGTCGTCCATTGGAAAAACTGTAAAGTTTACATGTCCTTTCCAATCATTCAATTGCACATGGATTAATGAGGCAACTCTTGTTGCCATCCTTTCCTTAGAATTCATGGTTTCACTTCTGTCTTACTCGTCGAGATATTGAGCCCAAGCTCCTTAGCCAACTTGGTATGCAGAAAATTGTGTGAAGCACCTATCTCAACAAGTTCCTAAATTGCTCTACAATTGATTATCATCCCCATGAAACATAATTGGTGCATGTTATTACCTTGACCATCCAAGGCATCGATCCTTATTTTACCTTAAATACCTTGCCATGCATCATGCGTTGCATCGAATGAACAACAACAATCTTCGCAACTCAACAAACATTTCTACCTGCATCTTCCTCCAATTTTCATATGCCTATGTCCAACTCATCTCATCTCCAAGGCAACACTCTCTGACTTTGGCTCAGGTCATGGATGAGAGCCTAGCCTAGCTTCCCTTGGATTGTTTGCAAATTGTTGCAGTCTATTACTGTCATCTGTCTACGACCTTGCCTTTGCATGAAATTAATGGCACTTGCACAACCCGAAATCTACCAAGTCGCGTTCCACCCATACTATGTTCGTCATGGTGAAGACTGCTCGAAAACCTAAGTACTTCACATAGTCAGACAATTTTGTCTTCTCATTGCGCTCTGATACCAACTATCACATTGTTGGAGAACTCGGGCGGATCACAACTATCCACCACTCTTAAGAGCATGCAACACCACAACTTTTCGACTTTGTGGCGTGACCAACTTGGTCTACTTAGCTCGAACTACACCTAACACTTAGAATCTTTATCAGTTAACATCAATGATAACGTTTCACACTTAGAACAATTCATAAGTAACAAGTACATACATTGTACAAAACAAGATATTGTGTAAATAGGTCAAGTGGATTAACCGTCCTAACACCCGAAGTACAATTACAATAGGCAACATGTGCGTTGAGTGTGTAAGTTGTGTCATAGCCAAAGAAGTTTACAATGGAGCGCAAACTCAACATATACATACAACACTATACACCTATGCGATACAACTTCAATCCATGGACAAACCTCTATCGCACCAACTCGCGTCCGATTTGCTTCTTTGTGCCTTAAACCAAACACTTCAGTAAATTACTTCATCTCTGTGCTTGATCCCTATGGCGTGCATCACACTCTTACCTCCATGCTCGACTCCCCCACTGGTTCGTCGAACTTATTCCTTACTTTGTCACTTGACTCCTTCATTGTGCCTTGTTGACCCACCTCCCCGCTCTTATATATGCACCGGCTCACGAGTGAACCATCGTGTCTATAGGCACGCGGGTGAGCCGACTTGCCAAGTCACCAACCGATGCCCACATACTCATTCAACTGACCCATATTGTGGGAGTGTGTGCCCACTAGACTTCGTCAAGCCAACTTTTGTAAGTGTGCCTACCATCGTCTAGCTGACTTGAAAAAATAGGAAAATTAGGATTCGTCTTACCAATTTATTTACTATGAAAATGGTTTTTTTTGTTCATATTTGATAGTAAAGAGGAGAGAGATAATATTTTTATATTAGGCCCATACTTCATGGGTACCGAGGAATTGTTTATTTCCCATTTAACCATTAATTTTGACTCGGACATTGAAATTTTGGTTAGCCTTGTATGGGTCAAGCTTCCACATCTCCCTCTAATCTTTTGAGATAAAGCCACCCTTAAAATTATTGGAGATAAGTTGGGTCATTTAATTGACTGAGCAAATATAACATGGGGAATATATATTTGTGCTAGAATTTATGTGGAAGTGGACTTATAAAAGGGCCTTCCATAAGTGATTCAACTCAATATGGAGGGTTGTAGCCACCTTGAAGCCCTTGATTATGAACATATTTTATTTAAGTGCAAAACTTTCCATCAATATGGTGACATTGCAAAAAATTGTCCAGGCATACAAGAATCACAACCCCTTTGAAGTAGGCTCATCCCCTTAAGAACAACAATGAGAAAGGATCATTCAAACCTCCAACCATAAGGTGCAAGAAACCATAGCCTAAGGGCTCTCGACCTACAAAGAAGCCTATATTAGGACTATCGAATCCTAGTAGTAACATATTTGAAATACTTAATGAACAAGAAGAAGTAGAGCAAGAAAATACAAAGACTCACCCTAATCCAACCTTTTGGTCAACGACAAAATTTTATAAGGAAATAGAGAACACAGTCTCAATTATTAAGGATGGAAACTCTTTTGGGGCAAGCTCAACAACTCCACAAAAGAAGGAACTACAATTAGAAGAGAAGGAGTCAAAAGAAGAAATGGAAACAGAGGAGGAAACAATGGGTGAAGTCCCTGAAGCTCTCATTCTCCTTCCTTTGTATAAGTTCAAATAAATATACACATTTCTCTCCTCTATTAACAAGGTGAAGGGAAACAAACCAAGAATGAAAAGATAAAGAGGGAGAATCCAGTATCTTACTCGACAATCAATGAGCTTTGGACTCCACCATGTTTGTTGGGGGGTGGGGGCAGGTGTTCCACATAAAAGATAATATGTTTTGTTTTTACATTATTTTATGCAATCAATTTGTTGGAACTTATTATTGTACTAGCGAAGTAGTAAGATTAAGTTACAAGTCAGGTTTTGGAGCTCTCCCATCCATTCTTTTGATGGGAGAAGTTTTGTTTTACGTATTGTTTTTGTCTCTACTAAAATCCTCCGAAGGAGAATTTTGTTGTAAATCCTCTGTGAGATATGTTGTAGTTTTTTACCAATACAATATCTCCCAGTTATGGTTTAAATAAATAAATAAATATATGTTTGAAAGAGATGCAAAGCTAGATATGCATGTAGAAGATAGGAACAAAATGTTCATACGGGTAAAAGAAATTCAATGAACACATAAATTTTCTAAATCCCAAGTAATGAAAACTAACCTCACCCATTATTAGCAATAATTCCCAATGCCATAAAAAATGGAATTTGAGAAGGTTAGAATGTGAAATGAGAGTCGATGCAGAACAAATACAAAACAAAGGGTATTGAGAATGACAAGGTAACTATTTTTTTCTCATTTGTTATTTCTTACGAGAAAATGTGTCATTAATTGGAGGCAATGCGATATGGGATAACTATGGTGATGCATTTAGGTATGGATGGTGATGCTACATGATGGATGTGTTCATGTGCACATGAGTAGTTAGTTAGCATGGGCATATTTATTTATATCGACTATTCAAGGTGTATTGCTTCCCCTTCTTCAATATTTTTCTAGTTTTATTATCCAAAGTGAAGACAATAATTTATATCTTTGGTTTTCTTATTTACCTCTTCGCTTTTTAATAGTTTTTATTTTGGGGGAATTAACTAACATTGGAAAATGGGGTCCTCCTTTATAATATAAAAATAAAATCCAAACAACCAAAGAACACCTCATCATGGCCTCCATGTTAATATGAAAAACAAAGTAAGAACTAAATTTAGTTGATACGAATTGGATTTGCATGGGAACAATTGGCTATCAACACAAGCTCTATGATAATTGGCATTGGTAAGGTTTGAGGCTATGGATGAAGGAGATCGAGTTGTTTTCGTGAAGGGTTCCATGCCATCAGGATCAATGTCCAACTCTACATTCAATTAAATCATAAGGCAAGCACATGAGACATGAAGTCAAGAAAGAATATTATTGTAAAAAAATAATGTTGTGTATTAAAAAAATAAAACAACATGAAATCTCTTCCCAGTTTACAAAAACACAAAATAAAGACAAGGAGGAGAAACAATATTGGGGGAAGCTAAAGGGTTGGGGACGCTTGAACTTCTAGCTATCCCCTAGTCGATCCATTCTCATATATATTGTTTCCTTGCAAGGGAAGAGGAGGTCTTTGGCTAAGAATGAAGAAGAATGTTTTCTAGAATTCAATGAGGAGCATAAGGATGAACCAAAGAGCCCGTAACATGTCCATTGTTGCACAATAAAGAGCCTGAATGAAACCAATTGAATGTTGCTTTCCCCAATGTAAACTCTAAATTTTTTATGTGTGATTTTCTCTGTTTGATATGCGATTTTCTCTGTCTATGGACTTGAAAAGGAGCTACTATGTATTTTAAGGTCTACCTGTGATTCTTAACAAAGAGGATTCTTTACCAACTACTTTTTTGAAGTTTTCTTCCATAGATATAGTCCCCATGAGAAAATAAACCAACCCAACAACTCATTGTTCTCCTTCGTTCATGCATTCCATAAATGGGAAATCAATGGACCTCATTCCGTAATTGTTTCTAATGTATAAGTGATCCAGAATTGGATCTAGGAGCCAGATGGGGCTGAGAAATGCCTAAAAATCAAAGTGCTCAGAATCTCTTCAAAACAAACGTGTGTGTAGACCTCATCGATACGAACCGAATGCAACTTGAACGCCCTCAAACGAACGTCATATGCTCAAGTTATCACGATCTGTTCATTTGGCCAAATAGGAAAAACAAATGATGACTGTACAGTCCATACAGTTCCACGTGACGACAGACTGTACAAGCCATACACCTGATGTGGAAGGGTACATGGATGCTGACGTGGCAGGGTACGTGGATGTTGATGTGGCAGGGTACGTGGATGTTGATGTGGACATGTATAGGTGGACCATCAGAGTGTGACACATGTCACCACTATAAGGGTGACATGTGGCACATTCGTACGATGGATGTGGCAGGGCCATACGACACATGGCAGGTACAGTGGCAGGGTCGTACGACACATGGCAGGTACAATGGCAGCGGCATACGACACATGGCAGGTACAGTGGCAGGTGACTAGGCTGACACCTGGGCAGACAGGTGGACTAATGGGAAAATGAGGCATGGCAAGTTTTCGACAAACAGTGTGGTGGCACGTGGCCCAGACATGGGCTGCCACGTGGCACCCATTTATTTGTCATTGGTTGGTTAAAGTTTATTGCAAAAACATTTGGAGTTCATTGAATTTGAACCCCAAACCTACAACCAGGCGAATGACTTGGTAGGGTCGGGCTAGCCAGCCCGCCCTCGCTTTGATTCTTAACCGTATGTGTGACCATATATATTTAAAGTTAAACTTTGGATATGTCGAGTGAAGAAAGGACTAGGGCATAGCCCCAACCCCCAGTTCAACGGTTTTTCATGTGACCCTATTCCGTGACTGTGGCGCGGTATTTTGGCATAGCCCCCGGTCCGATGTATAACATACAACCACCACCATATGACCCAGACCCTGCATTTAAGTGTTAGCGTGAAGGTAGGGTTAAGCGCCAGTCGGTCGGGCTAGCCCACCGACCAAGGGTTTAACCATGGGCTATACTATCGAGGCCTATAACGGAAAGGGTGCATGGAGGTATAAGGTGTGGGCATATGCCATGACCTGTGACAAAGGGTCGAGAGTTAAGGGGCCAGACCAACGTGCACACCAGCCTAGGGGCACATGGAGGGTTCCCAAGTGACCAGGAGCCCAGGAAAAAGGGGTTGCGCCCCAAATATTTTTCCCAAGTGGGGTTTAATACTATACCTTATGATTTGAATGGATTTCTTCAGCAATTTTTGGAGATTTTATCCATTTTTGGGAGATATTGGGCCCTTTTTTAGGCCAAATCTTGGCGGGAAGTTGGGAGATGGTTACCAACTTCAGGCCTATATAAACCAGAGGATTTTGAAGCCATGGGAAGAGGTTGAGAGCAGGTTTATGCTGCAAAAATCTTGAGCCAAAAGCCATTGTCATGTAGGGAAGTTGTTGAGGAGAGCACCTTTGTGGGCCATTTCTGGGAGCTCCGTTCATGCGATTTCAGTGCCGTCAGTTTTGTTGCATTCCAGAGATCTGGTAGAACAAGACCAGATCAGTTTGTAATCCTTTTGGCATTGTTGTGATTATTTTTTAGAGATTTGAACATAAATAAGAAAACCTCACCCACTGAGACAAAGGCCCGGAGACGTAGGCGAGATTGTCGAACTCCATTATCACTTTGGTGTTTTATGGTTTGATTTTCTTCATGCTTCTATTCAGATCTGTATATTGCTTTATTGTTGTCATGTTCTTCCTATAATTCTTCCTCTTTCTTCAGTTTCCTAAATGGTAAAATAACTCATGCATAATAACTCAACCATTGTCGTTTAAAACATCTTTTCGAATCAAGTGGTATCAGAGCTAGTTGACGGTTGGATTTTGAGTTTGCATGTTTACCAGGGAAGAGCTCATTTTAGTTGAGAAAATGGCATATAAAGAGGGACTTTCTCAAGATGAGAAGGATATGCGAAAATCTCTCTTTGCCATGTCATAGATCGGTTCAAGACAAAGATTCAAATAACAACAAAGGCAAACGAGAATTGAAGGAATTGCCTTCTACATCTGTTTAAGAAAACATCTCTAAGGTATGCAGTGAAGGTCATTCATCAATTTCGCATAGTTCCCATCAAGATGGTTCTTTTGGTGCATTTGAAAAACATACAAGAGGTATAGGTTTGAAATTGCTAACCAAGATGGGATATGAGGGAAAGGGCCTTGGAAATAAGGGCCAAGGTATCATTAATCCCATAGAGGTTGTGGAAAGACCTCATTATTTAGGATTTGTATATGGCGAAGAGGAGATTGGAGCATCCTCCGGGATGGGTTCCAAAACATCAGAAGCAAGTGATGCTTCATATGGCCAGCCTAAGTCATTGTGAGAACACTTCACAAAAGGTGACAATGTATCATTCCCTGAGGGTGATAGTGGAAGCAAGTCATATCCAAAGCAAAGTGAAGATCAACAAGGAAGGTATAATGGTCATGATTTTTCCACATCTCTTTTTGATTATAAAAAACATCATCATGTAATCCGAAACTGGTGGAATCTTTATCCTTGTACTTTTTGTCATTCATGTAAGCATTGTGTTGCCAAGTGTTGGAAGAGACAATCTTTGCACGGGAAGTTTATGTTGACCAGGAAGGAGACACGACATAAAGACTCAACTCCACAACAGAAGAAAGAGAAGGGAAAACAAGTCTGGATGCCAAAAAATCACTGCACTTATTGCAACAGGGGTGGACATCAAAAGGCTAGCTGTTGGAAGTTTAATCTGAAGCTTCGTCCAAAGAAGGACAAAAGGATTGCTCATGTACTCATGAAGGAAGAGGAATTACCAGCGAAGCAAGAGGAACACCATGAAGAAAAGAAATCAGCCACTTGGTTTTGCCAGAAGTGGATGTCACATCTTCATTGTATTTTGCTTCCATTATTGTAATCACACATGTTGGAATGATGACCTCTTATAACATCATTTTTTGTCTTTATCCTTATGAGTATGTAATCAGTAAGGTTCATTTTGTAACCTTTTAAAGGACCAAAAGGTATTTAGTGGGGAGGTGTGATCCAGAATTGGATCTAGGAGTCAGATGGGGCTGAGAAAGGCTTAAAAATCAAAGTGCTCAAAATCTCTTCAAAACGGACGTGTGCGTAGACCTCGTCAATACGAACCTAACGCAACTTGAACGACCTCAAACGAACGTCATATGCTCAAGTTATCGCGATATGTTCATTTGGCCAAACAAGCAAAAAAAATGATGATTGTACAATCCGTACAGTGCCATGTGGCAACAGACTATACAGGTTGTACAATTGATGTGGCAAGGTACATGGATGCTGACATGGACAGGTATAGGTGGACCAATCAAAGTGTGACACATGTCACCATTGTAAGGGTGACAAATTCGTATGATGTATGTGGCAGGGTCGTACGACACGTGGCAGGTATAGTGACAGGGTTGTACGACACGTGGCAGGTATAGTGATCGGGTCGTACAACACGTGGCAGGTGACTGGGTAGACAGGTGGACTAATGGGCGACTGACGGGTGGCAGGTTTTTGGTGAACAATGTGGTGCCACGTTGCCGAGACATGGGCTTCCACATGGCACCCATTTATTGGTCATTGGTTGGTTAAAGTTTATTGCAAAAATATTTGGAGTTCATCAAATTTGAACCCCCGACCTCTGACCAGGCGAATGACTTGGCAAGGCCGAGCTAGCCAGCCTATCCTCGCTTTGTTTCTTAACTATATATGTGACCATATATATCTAAAGTTAAACTTTGGATATGTCGGGTAGAGAAAGGGTTGGGGCATAGCCCAGCCCCTAGTTCAACGGTTTTTCATCTGACCTTGTTCCTCGACTGTGGCGCAGTATTTTGGCATAGCCCCCAGTCCGATGTATAACATACAACCATCGCCATATGACCCGGAACCTACATTTAAGTGTTAGTGCAAAGGTAGGGTTAAGCCCTGGTCGGTCGGGCTAGCCCGCCGACCAAGGGCATAACCATGGGCTATATTATCGGGGCCTATAACGAAAAGGGCGTGTGGAGGTATAAGGTGTGGGCATATGCCACGACCTGTGACCAAGGGCCAAGATTTAAGGGGCCAGACCAACGTGCGCACCATCCTAGGGGCACATGGAGGGTTCCCAAGTGACCAGTAGCCTGGGAAAAAGGGCCTGCGCCCCAAATATTTTTTCCAAGTGGGTTTTAATACTATACCTTATGATTTTAATGGATTTCTTCAACAATGTTTGGAGATTTTATCCATTTTTGGGAGATCTTGAGCCCTTTTTGAGGCCATATATTGGGGGGGAGTTGGGAGATGGTTACCAACTTTAGGCCTATATAAACCAGAGGAATTTGAAGCCATGGGAAGAGGTTCAGAACAGGTTTATGCTGCATAAATCTTGAGCCAAAAGCCATTGTCATGTAGGGAAGTTGTTGAGGAGAGCACCTTTGCAGGCCATTTCTGGGAGTTTCGTTCATCCGATTTCAGTGCCGTCAGTTTTGTTGGGTTCTAGAGATCTAGTAGAACAAGACCAGATTAGTTTGTAATCCTTTTGGCATTGTTGTGATGTTATTTTAAAGCTTTGAATAAAAATAAGAAATCCTCACCCACTGAGACAAAGGCTCGGAGACGTAGGTGAGATTGTCGAACTCCGTTATCACTTTGGTGTTTTATGGTTTGATGTTCTTCATGCTTCTATTCAGATCTGTATATTGCTTTATGGATTTCATGTTATTCCTATAATTCTTCCTCTTTCTTCAGTTTCCTAAAGGGTAAAGTAACTCATGCATAATAACTCAACCATTGTCGTTTAAAAGATCTTTTCGAATCAAGTGGTGTTAGCGCTAGTTGATGGTTGGATTTTGAGTTTGCATGTTTACCAGGGAAGAGCTCATTTCAGTTGATAAAATGGCATCTAAAGAGGGACTTTTTCAAGATGAGAAGGATACGCGAAAAGCTCTATTTTCCATGTGAGAGATGGTGAAACTGTTGTATGAAGACTACTTGGAACGAAAGAGATCGGTTCAAGACAAAGCTTCAAAGAACAACAAAGGCAAAGGAGAATTGAAGGAATTGCCTTCTACATATGTTTCAGAAAACATCTCTGAGGTATGCAGTGATGGTCATTCATCAATTTCACATAGTTCCCATCAAGATGGTTCTTTTGGTGCATTTGAAAAACATACAAGAGGTATAGGTTTGAAATTGCTAACCAAGATGGGATATGAGGGAAAGGGCCTTAGAAATAAGGGCCAAGGTATCATTAATCCCATAGAGGTTGTGGAAAGACCTCATTATTTAGGATTGGGATATGGGGAAGAGGAGATTGGAGCATCCTCCAAGATGGGTTCCAAAACATCGGAAACAAGTGATGCTTCATATGGCCAGCCTAGGTCATTGCGGGAACACTTCACAAAAGGTGATGATGTATCACTCCATGAGGGTGATAGTGGATGAAATTCATCTCCAAAGCAAAGTGAAGATCAACAAGGAAGGTATAATGGTAATGATTTTTCCACATCTCTTTTTGATTATAAAAAACATCATCATGTAATCCGAAACTGGTGGAATATTTGTATAGGAAGTTTATGTCGACTAGGAAGGAGACACGACATAAAGACTCAACTCCACAATGGAAGAAAGAGAAGGGGAAACAAGTCTGGATGCCAAAAACTCACTGCACTTATTGCAACAAGGGTGTACATCAAAAGGCTAATTGTTGGAAGCTTAATCTGGAGCTTCGTCCAAAGAAGGGAGAAATGATTGCTCATTTACTCACAAAGGAAGAGGCATTACCAATGAATCAAGAGGAACGCCATGAAGAAAAGAAATCAGCCACTTGGTTTTGCTAGAAGTGGATGTCACATCTTCATTGTATTTTGCTTCCATTATTGTAATCACACATGTTGGAATGATGACCTGTTATAACATCATTTTTTGTACAACATAGTGTTTTGTTTATACTTAGGAGTATGTAATCAGTAAGGTTCATTTTGTAACCTTTTGGAGGACCAAAAGGTCTTTAGTGGGGAGGTGTGATACAGAATTGGATCTAGGAGCCAGAAGGGGCTCAAAAAGGCCTAAAAATCAAAGTGCTCAGAATCTCTTCAAAACGGACTTGTGCGTAGATCTCGTCGATACGAACCCAACGCAACTTGAACGATCTCAAACGAAAATCATATGCTCAAGTTATCGCGATCTGTTCATTTGGACAAACATGCAAAAAAAATGATGATTGTACAGTCTGTACAGTGCCACATGGAAGCTGATTGTACAGGTCGTACGGTCGTAAAACTGACGTGGCAGGGTGCATGGATGTTGACGTTGCAAGGTATGTATATGCTGACGTGGACAGGTACATGTGGACCAATTAGATTGTGACACGTGTCACTACTATAAGGGTGACACATGGCATGTTCGTACGATGGACGTGGCAGGGTCGTACGAGATGTGGCAGGTACAATGGCAGGGTTCTATGAAACATGGCAGGTACAGTGGCAAGGTTCTATGAAACATGGCAGGTACAGTGGCAGGTGATTGGGCTGACACATGGGCAGACAGGTGGACTAATGGGTGATTGACGCATGGCAAATTTTCGATGAACAACGTGGTGCCACGTGGCCCAGACATGGGCTGCCATGTGGCACCCATTTATTGGTCATTGGTTGGTTAAACTTTATTGAAAAAATGTTTGGAGTTCATCGTATTTGAACCTCCGACCAAGTGAATGACTTGGCAGGGCCAGGCTAGCCAGCCCGCCCTCACTTTGTTTCTTAACCGTATATGTGACCATATATATTTAAAGTTAAACTTTGGATATGTCAGGCAGAAAAAGGGTTGGGGCATAGCCCCAACCCCTAGTTCAACGATTTTTCATATGACTCTATTCCGTGACTATGGCGCAATATTTTGGCATAGCCCTTGGTCTGATGTATAACATACAACCATCGCCATATGACCTAGACCCTGCATTTAAGTGTTAGTGCAGGGGTAGGGTTAAGCTCCGGTCGGTCGGGCTAGCCCGACGACCAAGGGATATACTATTGAGGCCTATAATGGAAAGGGCACATGGAGGTATAAGGTATGGGCATATGCCATGTCCTGTGACCAAGGGCCGAGAGTTAAGGGGCCAGACCAGCGCGCCAACCCAGGGGCACATGGAGGGTTCCCAAGTGACTAGGAGCCCGGGAAAAAGGGGTTGCGCCTCAAATATTTTTCCCAACTGGGTTTTAATACTATACCTTGTGATTTTAATGGATTTCTTTAGCAGTTTTTGGAGATTTTATTCATTTTTGGGAGATCTTGGGCCCTTTTTTAGGCCAGATCTTGGGGGGAAGTTGGGAGATGGTTACCATATTCAGGCCTATATAAACCAAAGGCTTTTGAAGCCATGGGAAGAGGTTCATAGTAGGATTATGTTGCAGAAAGATTGAGCCAAAAGCCATTGTCATGCAGGGAAGTTGTTGAGGAGAGCACCTTTGCGGGCCATATCTGGGAGCTTCGTTCATTCGATTTCAATGCCGTCAGTTTTGTTGGGTTCCAGAGATCTGGTAGAACAAGACCAAATCAGTTTGTAATCCTTTTGGCACTGTTGTGATGTACTTTTAAATCTTTGAATAGAAATAATAAAGCCTCACCCACTAAGACAAAGGCCCGAAGACGTAGGCAAGATTGCCAAAATCCGTCATCACTTTGGTGTTTTATGGTTTGTTGTTCTTCATGCTTTTGTTCAGATCTATATATTTCTTTATGGTTGGCATGTTCTTCCTATAATTCTTCCTCTTTCTTCATTTTCCTAACTGGTAAAATAACTCATGCATAATAACTCAACCATTGTAGTTTAAAATATATTTTCAGATCAATTGGTAGTTGTTAATTTGGCTTCTTTATGGTTATTGGTGAATTTTATCTCTCCTACAAATTGTCTTTTCTTCCCCTGAGATGATTTTTTGGTTGTTTGTGTTGATGTTTAGACAACATCGGGAAGACATTCTCTAAAGATAATAATTAATAATATAATTATTATTGATTATTAATATAGTATATAATAAGTAAATGATAATAATAAATAGTTATTGATTATTCAAGGGACACATCCTTTCATGGATGGTCACCTTAAGTTCCCTATATATGGAACACTCATTATTGTAATAATATATCGAATATCTCTCATATCTCATATGAATAAAAACCAACATGGTATCAGAGGAGGACTAGGCTCGACTCCCTCACGGGAAGGCCCAGGAAAATGAGAGATAGCTTGTTATGATACATAGCAGCAGGGTAATGTACAACTCTCTACGTCATATACACATATCAAATATCTTTCCAATGGCTTGTTGAAACCCTTGTCCACGTCCATAATCTTCCACATGAACAACTCAATCGTCGAGTTCAAGAGATTGATTCCAAATCCTTGGCTTTAAAGAGAGGACACTGCCATGCAAGGTGAGTGATTTTATCCCTGGTCAATGATGCCAATAATATAACTTAAAGAACAAGTGCTTGATCGGATTTAGCTGTTGTTCGCAAAATCGATGGCTTTGAGAGGCACGCTGCAAGTAAGTGGAGTGATTTCACAAACTCACTGAGTTCAAGTAATTCCAAATTGTTGTGCTTCAGTTCGCCATTTTGCAAACCACGTGTGTGTGAGTACTTTGATTGAGTGATGGTGGCTTTCAAATCTAGCAGTGATCCAATGGAAAACTAGATTTGAACAACAACAGATTATAAAACTGAATATTTGTCACGAGAGAGACATGATCATGAGATTGTGTCAAGTCATTTGGGACCGTGGATGATCCGCGCTGTAATATTACGAACATATATGTGAAACGATTGGTTGTCACTGCAGTGACCATTCATTGTTATTAATATTTGCATTCAGAATTGTGAAACATTCGAGGGTAGACGTAATTTTATTTCTTGATCATTGGTAAGGTATTGAAAGTGATCGCTAAAGAGACTCTATTCGGAAGGAGTTAGCCTGGGAATTAATGAAACATCAATGTTACCCAAACAGTTCCGACGCCAAGGATTTCTATTCATTTTAACATCTACATCTTGTTGGAAGAATAAGGAGACTTCTTTAGGTAAATGAATACCATCCAAAGCTGGGACTGTGGCCTCATGCCCTTGATCAACAACATGGCCTCGAAGGGTCGTCTATGAGAAGGTTATGGCAATCATGTTGGAAATGTTGATGTCTGAGGCAACATCATGAAATATTCTCCCCGAAAGGTCATGTATGGACTAGTAGAAGGGAATGTAGAATTCATCTGACGTGCCTCAAATTGTTAGATGAAGGAACCAAGACATTGGTTCCATGATGGAACCTCGATATATCAAGTATGGTCCAAGATGACTTAGCATGATCAACATTTACCTATGTTTCTTTGGGCAGATGCATCCATGACTGCAGTGTATGTTCGGAACATAAGTCCTCATAAGACTTTAAGGAATATGACTCCCGAGGAGGCCTTCACCATAGTGAAGCCTGATGTTGGACACTTCAAGATATTTGGGTGTTCAGTATACATTCATATACCTAAAGAGAAAAGGACCAAGCTAAACCCTTCAGGAAGAAAGGATACATTTGTGGGGTACAGTGAGTCTTCGAAGGCATATCAAATCTACATCCCTGGTCAGAGACAGATTGAGGTGAGCAGAGATGTTACCTTTGAGGAGGAGGTAGCCTTCATGAGATCTAGAGGGTCTCACATGGATATTTATAGTGAGAAACAAGAAGAGATGGTTCCTTCTCCCCCCCCACCGTCCAATAGTTCAGAGGGAGACAGTTGAGCCTATTGATCCCATTGATCATGTACCTCCAGTTGATGTTCCCAGAATTATTGTAGTAGGTCAGAAGAGACCTACACGGGCTCGTGAGACTCTACAGGAGGTAGAAGGACATGCAAATCCTCATGGTACCTTCCAAGAGAGAAAGAGACCTTAGAGATATTCATGCTATGCCATAGCCACATCATTCATTTTAAGCCTTCATGTTATGAGGAGGCAACTAGTCATCTAGTATGTAGAGATGTCATGATGGAGGAGTATCAATCCCTCGTGAAGAATGATGTGTGGGATATTGTTCCGATACCTGAAGGGAAGTCTGTAGTGACTTCCAAATGGATCTACAAGATCAAACACATAGTTGATGGGAGCATCAAGAGGCATAAAACGAGATTTGTTACTAGAGGATTCTCTCAGGTAGAGGAATATATTATGAAGAGACGTTTGCTTCTGTTGCTCGATACACTTCTATCTAGACGATTATTTCCCTTGCAATATCCATGGATTGGAGACTATATCAGATGGATGTAAAGACAACCTTTCTCAATGTAGAGATTAAGGAAGAAGTATACATTGAGCAACCAAATGCTTTTGTGATACATGAGAAGGAGTCTCATGTGTGTAGGTTGAAGATGGCCTTGTATGGAATCAAGCAACCACTTCGAGCTTGGTATGCAAGGATCGATGGACACCTGATGATTTTTGGGCTTCAACAAAGTGTTTTTGATCCCAACGTGTACTGCAATATTTTTAATGGTCAATCCTTGATTCTGGTCCTCTACGTTGATGATTTATTCCTCACCGGTACAGAGAGCCTTATTATTGAATGCAAGTATTTGTTGGCCTCTGAGTTTGAGATCAAGGACCTTGGTATGATGCACTACTTCTTGGGTCTAGAGGTGTGGCAGAGAACTGATGAGATCTTCCTGAGTCAGGGGAAGTACATAGTTGAGATATTCAAGAAGTTTGAGATACTGAACTTGAAGCCCGTGACTACACCAATGATGATGAATATGAAGAAACTAAGTGTGTCTTCATCCAATTATGATGAAATTGATCCGACTTTGTATAGACATCTGGTTGGATAACTGATGTATCTGGTTAACACCAGACCAAATAATTGCTATGCAGTGAGTGCACTTAGCCAGTTTATAAATCAGTTGAGATAGACACACTAATTTGTTGTGAAGCATGTGTTGAGATACTTGTGAGGCACAGTTCGACATGGTATGAGATATACTTCCAGTATTGATATGATATGGCCAGAATATATTGACTCCGATTGGGCAACGAGCATAGTGGAAAGAAACAACACCTTCAGGTGTTTCTTCATTTTGGTATCTTCCATGGTTTTCTTGTGTAGAAGGAAATGAACTTTTGTGGCTTTGAGCACAACAAAAGCAGAGTACATTGCATTAAGTATGACAGTCCATGAAGCAGTGTGGCTTCACAATCTCCTTGTAGATTTATGCGAACATGTGCTAGATTCCACCATTATTCATTATGGTAACCAAAGTTGTGTGAAGATCTCTGATAATCCAGTGTTTCATGGCAAATTGAACCACATTGAGATCAAGTACCATTACATTCGAGACATGGTGCAGAGGAAGAAAGTATTGGTGTAGTACCTTCCTATAGATGAGCAGGTTGCTGATGTTCTTACCAAACCAAGACGAATTTCAAGTATTTTCGTGACAGACTTGGTGTGGTAGAGAATGCCTCCCTTGCTGAGAGGGAGTGTTGATGTTTGCAGCTTCTTGAGACACTCTACAGATCGTACTACTCTGTGACTGAGTTGAGTTGATCTGTGATGACACTTATCTGAGAAGGGATAAGTGTGGTTGGGATTATAACCCAACATCTGATGTGGAGAGCACATGAGGACATGTCAAGGGATTTGACCCTTGACGTCATACACTATGGGAGTTGACCCCAGTGTTTCTAGAGGGTGTAGCCTCTAGAAGTCCACATGGAGTGCCATGTGTGACAAACTTTCTCCAGATCGTACTCTTCTATGAATTGAGTTGAGTTGATATGTGAGGACACTTATCCAAGAAGGGATAAGTGGGGAACTTATTCAAGAAGGAATAAGTGTGGTTGGGCTTATAACCCAACGTCCCTTGTGGAGAGCACATGAGGACATGTCCCATGAGGACCCTAGTGTTTCTAGAAGGAGTAGCCTCTAGAATTCCACATGGAGTTCCATGTGTGACAAACTTTCTTCAGATCATACTCCTCTCTGAATTCAGTTGAGTTGATATGTGAGGATACTTATTCGAGAAGGAATAAGTACATTTTGGCTTATAGCCCATTGTCCCATGTGGAGAGAACATGAGGACATGTCAAGGGAGTTGACCCTTGATGTCTCACACTATGGGGAGTTGACCCTAAGTGTTCCTAGAGGGAGTAGCCTCTAGAAGTTCACATGGGAGTGTCATGTGTGACAAATATTTTACTACTATGGTGGTTTTGAACCATTGGTGGAGACTGTGTGTCTTTGGACAACAATTGTGTACTACTATGGAAATATACCTCCCTAGCTAAGAGGGAGTGTTGATGTTTCAACATTGGGCATAACTTCTCCTATATTGGGCTGCAGACCAAGGGAGATAGGATACATTTATTACAAAAGTGCACTTGTGGTAAATGGGCCCAGACGTAGTCCTTCCTTGATCATGACAAGGAATAATCTGGACTCGAGGTGCTTGAAGTGCTTTCCACGTGTCAGTTAGCATCAAGTCGACATTCACTCATAAGTGTGTGCCTGTGGTGAAAGATCCTGGTGTGGTCTTTGTCCTAGTCATGGTGATTTGACAAGGAATGATAAAGACTCAAGATGATATGCTATTACATGCAGAACCAAATGAGCCTAATATTAGAAACAGTTAATTGGCTCAGAGGGAGAGCCGCAGAAGGAGTTTTTCCTTAGTTCAGGTGGGAGAGAGATGTCTCCCAAGATTGACAGACAAGTGTCATGAGTCTAGGGTGAAGTTTGTATACTTCAAAGACAAGAGTGGCATGTTGCAGAATGTCTCCCTCGTTGAGAGGGAGTGTTGATGTTTAGACAACATCAGGAAGACATTCTCTAAAGATAACAATTAATAATATAATTATTATTGATTATTAAATATAGTATATAATAAGTAAATGATAATAATAAATATTTATTGATTATTCAAGGGACACATCCTTTCATGGATGATCACCTTATGTTCCCTATATATGGAACAATCATTATTGTAATAATATATTGAATATCTCTCATATCTCATATGAATAAAAACCAACAGTTTGTGTGTTCTTGGTCCCCATAGGTCGTACTCCCTCATTGGGACACAAAACACTTGTTATTTTTGTATTTTCACTCCCCACGGGTTGTACTCCTTCACTGCATTGAAAATCATCTGTTGGCTAGCATGTTTTCATTCCCCACAAGTCGTGTGCCCTTCCCACATGTGGTACATTGCATTTCCACTGCTAGTTGGGTGACTGCTCTCACCTATGGGCCGTATGCCTTTCTCACATGTCCCCTCTCTCTCTTGCAAGACCCCAATATTCCCCACAGGCTGCACATGCCCTTTTACTCAACTTTTTGATTGTATATTGGCTCAAAGTTGTGGGTTTGTGTGAGATTTCATCCTTTTGTTGGTTGGAGTGGGTCAAGCGAATGGTGCTTGAATGGTGTTTGCTTCACAATAGTCATAAATATTGACTTTCTAATCCATGTTTTAACTTTGAAACACACGTGTTAAGTTATAGTATGAGTATTTTATGTTTAAAAGGAAAAAGAGTTTATGTAAAGTATATCACTTAGTCGGTAAGTAAAACTTTGCGTGGATAAAGAAGTGTTGCATGTTCATAGTGTCATAATAGATGTTGTGTCCAATAGTCCTAATATAATTACAAAGAGTTAGATTTAAACCTTTTGATGTTACTTTATAATCACAATGTTGTTGTTCAGATTGACATTTGAGTCGAGTAAACAAAGCTACAAGGAAATAATTGAATTTGGTCCTTAGTGAGACACATGCCTCGGTTCCTTTTGCAAACACACATAGCTTGAAACCGATCTAAAAAGACACCTTGAGAATTTAAAATCCATTATCATTCATGTTGATGAAATGGATAGGCCATACACCAACCGTTTATGGATCATATGGTATCAAATCCCAAGTTTGAATACACTTGAGAAAAATATCCCAAGGTCAAGTTGGATTGACTGGAATAGAGCATTACCATGTTGACGTTGATGGTAAACCATCTATTGGTAACAAAGGGTGTGGAAACAACCTCAACGTGGGCTTGTAATTGGTATGACGCCAAGCGGGGCATGCATGGGGTTAAATGTATATGATATAACCCCAAGGGGAGGCATATTTGGGGTTAAATGTGCATGTAATGTGTAAATGTATACGTAACAGGGTCGACCTAATAATAAAGAGGCCACATGTGCAATGTGTGAATATGTGTATATAAATATCATGTAGTCATTATTGAGAATATGTTATTTGGATGTATGAATGTATTTGGGTATTTGGAGGAGGTTCTCCTGTTCTTTGAGGAGTTAAAGTGTAACTCATCTCTCTTATCTATCTTGCAGTGATGCTCCACACTCACATTGGTGTAGATTGTGTGTACTTCTGATTTATTTCTCTATCTTAAGTATTTGGTTCTTAACATTTGGTTTTAGAGACCCCATGAAACAGGAAAATAAACCTGAGATAGAGTGCGAGATTGAGACAAACATGGGAGAATGTAGCTATAACAAAACATAGGTACCTTTCCATGTAAAGGAAAAGGTGGACATCAAGCCATATGATGGGGAAGTTGATGCCATCAAATTGAACCAGTGGCTACAATAGATGGAGGTATACTTCAACGTACATGAAGCAACTAGAAAGCAAAAGATCACATTTCATCAATTGAAGCTTGAAGGTTGTGCTTTGGCATGGTGGGAGAGTAATGCATTAGACAAAGCACTAGAAAATGAGCCATCATTGACCAAATGGGAGGTGTTCAGGGACATGATCAAAGCCTAGTTCTACCCAATCATATATGAGGAGAACCAACATAATGTATGGCATTACTTTAGGCAGAGGCAAGGATAGCCAATGTAGGAGTTCACCACAGACTTCCGGAAGAGATCTATTTAGTCATGCATATCTCTTGAAAGCCTAGACATGTTGATCAAGTACTTGGGAGAATTGTTACCTTAGATTTGGAACCAAATGATGTTATTCAGTCCAAATATGATTGATGAAGCCAGTGTTCAAGCAGAGTACCTCAAGGTAGACAAGAAAAAGCATCAACTTTGCACGTACAAGAAAACACAACCATAGGATCAACATAAAAAAAGAAGAAAAATAAGTAAAAATGGAACGATAAGAATATTGTGGCAATGAAATAAGAAGCAACACCTTCCATCGAGCATTGAAAGCATTGCAATCGAAAGGGACACATTAGGGAGGACTACTAGAAATGCCACCATGAGAAGTTCCCCAAACACTTATGCAAGAAGAAGAAGAAGAAGGCATTGATATTAGTGGATGTTGAGGAAAGGGTGGACAACACCTTAGATTTGGAAGGGAAGATCAATTGAACTAATCTTTAGAATGAGGTGACATTAGTCGGTTGTATTCACGAGGAGGAGAATAAGATGACCAAGTATTTTGCATCAAAATCCACATGAAATAGAGAAATGTAGATTGTTTGTTTGATCCCGATTCACAGTCCAACTTGATCTTTGTAGTGTTGGTTGAGAAGCTTAGACTAGAGACATAGGATCATCCACAAACATATTCCTTGGGTTGGGTAAGGCAAGATGTGGAATTGAAAGTGAACAAGCAATGGAAATTCAAGTTGGCCTTCAACTAGAATTTTTTGGATGAAGTGGTTGTAGAAGTGGTTCTGTTGGACGCATGTGGAGTCATCTTGGGAATCCCATACTCGTACATGAGAGATGCCATCTTTAGGAGGAGATAAAACTAGTATAGGATAGTCAATGGTGGAAATGAATATGCCATAAATACATACAAGGACAAATCCAAACTCTCTTTGATTAATGCTCACCAGGCCAAAAGAATCATGGGTTCACCAATCATCATGGTGCCAAAGAAGGACGAAAGTTGGAGAATGTTCATTGACTACCGTGAGCTAAACAAAATCAACATCAAGAATGGATATCATTTTCCAAGGATTGATGACTTTTTGGATCAACTACAACAAGATAAATTCTTCACCAAGCTGGACCTCAAATCAAGTTACCATCAAGTGAGAATCAAATTGGAAAATGTGTGGAAGACAACGTCTAAAACAAGAGAAGGTTTGTACGAGTGGTTACTGATGCTTTTGAATTTATGTAACACGCCTGCAACTTTTATGAGACAGGTGAATGATGTGCTACACCCTTTAATTGACTCATTTATAATAATATATTTGGATGACATACTAATATTTAATAGTATGTGGCAAGAGCACATCATCATCTCATGCAGGTACTAGATACCTTAATGAAGAATAAATTGATTGCCAATTTTAAAAAATGTGAGTTCAAGAAGATGTCCTTAATACATGTTGGACACATGATTGTTGTAGGGGTATTAAGAGTGGATGTAGAAAAGATTGCAACCATCATCTAATGGAATATTCCTACCAATGTGATAGAGGCCAACAGTTTCATGGGAGAAACACAATACTTGAGAAAGTTTCTTGTAATATTTTCAACATTATTGGCATCATGTAATGTCCCTTTCCACGTGACCCCTCTAGATGGATGACTTATTAGCCTATTTGATTCCCATAGGCTATAATCAATAAATAAAGGAGATTACTTGGATTATTTGATATCATTTGGGGAGAAAATGGTTATTTTTCTAAAGTGACATTAAATAATTAAGTTTAAAACGATATAAAGTGACTTTGAGATTAATACTTAAGCAACCCTTATAAAGTCACTTTAATAAAGTAAAAAGGTAAAAGTGTCAACCAAAAGGGTAAAAGGGTCATAAAAAAAGGTGAGAGGGATAAAAGAAAGACGGGAGCTCATTCTCTCATTATGTTGATGATTATTTGAAGGTGATTTGGAGAGCTCTTGGAGCTTTTGAGGGTTTGGAGTAAACCCTGGTTTGAATTGGTTTTGGCAGTGAAAGATTTTTCTTTAGCTAATCAAGTTTTGGTGGTGAGAGATCCACCCTAGCTACTGAGAGGGGAGATTATTCATATCTTCCACTAGTGTTTACTGTTGAAGAGATCCATCTCATCTAGTTACAGAGTGTTTTTATGTGGAGCTGAGATTATCTTGGAGGAAATTGATTTTCCTGTGGAGTGGTGTTTTTCTTCTACCAGAGGTTATCCCTTTGAGAGGAGGCCTATTAATCCTTGCTAGGTTGTTTTCCTATTTGTTGGGCCGAATCTTACTTGTGCAGGCTAATTTTGGCTGAGAGAGGGTCATATATCTTGGAGGAGGGTGAACTTTCCTTGTTGGGACGAGTTACTCCAGCTGTTGAGTTGGATTTTTTTTCAAGGGGACTGAGTTATTCTTACTGGGCAACCATTTTCTCTTGCAGGAGGACGCTATCATACTTTCATAGGCCGAGTTTGAGTGTGGATCGAGTTTTGTTGCAAAAGGGTCGATTTTCTTGAGAGGAGGTCATATTTCCTTAACAACAACTTAGATTTGTTTGGAAGGATCGATATATTTTTGGAGGAGGTTGTTTCATGTTGTTAGGGCCATTTTTCTTGTGAGGTGGTCAATACCCTCTTAGTTAGCGAAATTGTGAGAGCAGGGAAATCACATTGGAAAACAGGTCGATTTGTTTAGATGGATGTATCAATATCCATTAAAGAGGAAACTTTTAGTGCTATTTTACAACAAATAATACCATCAAATCCAAGTGTGTTCCAAGACCCAAACTTGTGAGTTGTTTGATGTACGAAGGTTCAGTTTGGAATAATAAATACAATGGGTAGTTTTTACTATATTTCTTATGATTGTAACAATTTGTGTTGGCATTATTAATTTATAATGTTGTTGTTTTAATTTGTAAGTATTGTGCATATTTAGATGGCATCAAACCCTCTTTATCCATGGCGAAACCTCATTAAAAATACAAACCAGTAAACACCCTTCTATAACAATAGCATCAAGTTGTTGATAGGGGGTTTACAGTGGGCAAAAAAAGTTTTTGATAAATGTCTTACATCAGTAATTAGCTACATCAGTCATTAAGGGGGGTTTTCAGAGGATCAACAAAGTGTTTGTCAAAATAATTGAACTAGAAACCGTCCATTAACATAACGATAGTGGGAAGAGGGTTATTACAGTGAGATTTGAGGTTGCTAGCAAGGTGTTTGACGAAATTATTGAGCTAGAAAACTATTAGAATCCTACAACAATAGACACAAATTTGTGACAGTAAGAAGGAGGGACATTATAGTGGTATCAAAGCTGCTTTTCCTTCTAGCATGTACAATACATGATACTTTGATGATTCTGGGGGATGGAATACACATTATATACATGAGAACAAGGTATACAGGAGTTGAAAACATCCTCCAATTAGACTCAGAAGGAGAGGAAGACATGGGGGACATAAATGAACAACCAGAGGACACTGCTTTGTGTATTTTGAATAACTTGGCAAGGACACAATGAATTAGCAAGGGTACAAAATAACATGGAAATAAGATAGCATTAGATGGTTGCGCTTCTCAACCAACTTGTAGCAAATACTCAAGGGACTAATGGCAACCATGGAAACAATGGAAACCATGCGGAAGGGAGTCATACACATGTCCCTACACTGATCCACATTGGGTCCACTAGTAGAATGACTCTGAGACCACATATGCCTCAATTTTGGAAGGACAACTAGCAAAAAATCAGGGGCAACAGGAACAAGGGGAGGATTTTACAGAGTATTTGAGGAAGTATTCAACTCTAGGGGAGGAGTTTCAGGAAACCATGTATTTGCAATATTTCTATACTATCAAGTACAATAATAGGCCTACAGAGTTCAACAAGGGCACACAAAGTTGGGAGCTTTAAAGGAGAGTGAGGAAGTTGTCCATTCCTTAATTTGATGGTTCTAGCAAATCTACTGCTAGGGCATGGGTATAAAAGTTGGATACTTATTTGCAACTCAAGCCCATGAAAAAGTCAGAGGCCATCAAGTACGACACCTTGCATTTGGATGGAGAGGTCCACGAGTATGTGGTACCATGGGTTAGCCACATTGGGACAAAATAGCATCACTTAATACCTAGAGTTCACTCAGAGGTTGTTGGAGAGATTTCATAAGAGGGATCCAGAGATACATTTAAGGGAGTTGGCACAAATCATACATAAAGGCACCCCAAATGCACACATTTCAGAGTTACATAGGATTGCAGTCATGGTGATAGATGTGTCAAAGCATAGGTTGACCATGCTCTTCATTGAGGGACTTTATGAACCCTTGTGTGGTTGGGTTAAGGCCTTCAAGCCAATTTCACTACAAGATGTTATCAACAAGACATGTGACATGGAGGATTGAGTGTTTAAAATCAAAGCTCCTTATAAACCTCTCATACCTCAAAAGAACAAAGATAAGAAACCCTTTCAGACGGAATTGTCCGGTAAAGAGAGATTGGATGAGGAGGTTGGGAGAGGATTGAGGAGAAAGACTCTTCGCTACAATTGCAAGGAACCTTAGGAGTTGGGTCACAAGTGCATGGGTAAAGGTAAGGTACATTACATTGAGGTACTTCCTGACAATGATGAGGATGAGGAGATAGAACATGAGCAGGGCAGTGAGCATTATAGTTCAAAAAATGAGTAGTCACAAGTGGAGGCTAAGAGTGTTGAGCAACAATACATTGAAACTCAGGGTGTGACTATCGCCTCTCTGTCAGCTTTTCTTAGATTTCACACCTTCAGGGTCCATGGGTTATGACAGGGACAACGTGTCACAGTTCTAATTGATAGTGGGGCAACCCACTATTTCATTAACTCAACCTTGGTGACTAGGAGAGGCATTCCTATAGTAGACCTTGAGAGGTTTGATGTAGTGGTAGCAGGTGGGTGTAGTATGCCATGCACACAGAAGATTCCTTAGTTGGGTGTAGCATTGGGTAACTACATGATGACCAATGATTTTTACGTAGTTGGGCTACTAGATACTAATATTATATTAGGAGTTCAATGGCTTGTTTCCTTGGGAAAGCATTATCTTGATTACCAAGCCATAGAGCTAGAGTTAAGGGCAACAAATTATAGGAAGGTTGTTTTGAGTGGCATGACCAATGGAGCTCCTAAGATGGTTTCGGTGCAACGGATGGAGAGTATATTCAGGTATGGGATAGAGTACTTTCTAGAGATTGATCTTCGATCAGACTATCAGATCAAGGAAAGGGAACTTCGCATGATGGAGGTTGTATATGTTAACCATGTGATTAGTAAGCAGGGTGTACATGTACATTAGGAGGAGAACCATGCTATGTTAGATTGGCTCACAAGGATTTTAGATGATTGGAAGTCCCACCGTCTGATCGAATATTCCAAGGACCATTTTGCTTGTGAGTTGATGGATGGTCACATTTAGGATGATAGGTATAGAGTGGTGGATGACATCAACTACTATAGAGGTTGCATATACTTGGTTCCAGAGTCCACACTTAGAGAGGAGATCATTAGGTTTTTGCATGATATTCCCTTGGCAGGACATCATGGGCACTTCGGGACTTACAACAGATTAGAGAGAGCTTCTCGTGGAAGGGCCTTGAGGATGATGTGTTGAGACATGTGAGGGAGTGCATGACTTGTCAACAGAACAAGTCAGAGGTGTATGGTAAGAACTATGTTTAGATTCCATGGGTTTCCTGAGTACATTGACATTGATTGGGAAAACACATTTTCCAATATATTTTGGCAAGGATTATGTAGATTAGAAGGCATAGAGTTGATTCTTGGTACCTTGTTTCCATCAGTTGGATGCGAGACCTGGTATATTTGGTTTCTATTGGTTATCAGTATAACACCATGGGAGTTAGTCAATTTGAGGGATGGTGGACGCCTAGTTTGGTTGTGGGTTGTAGGAACTCATTTTTTTTGCTCCATTTTAGTTTTGGAATGCCTCTAGAAGAGATGCTCGACCGCATTATATATGGCAGGACAAATTTTCTTTGTCGATACCCAGGATAGGGTATGGAAATGGACTTGCAAACCTTGAATTCACTGAGATACATTTGCAGGACGTGATCTTTGATAGTGGGGATGGTTCTTCAAGACATTACAATTTGGGGTTCCAAGAGTGGAGGATGTATGCTAGGTGCGAGAGTTAGATATTTATGATCAAAGTGGCGCAATGTCAACATGGTGGATTCTTTCTGGGGATAACATGGGACCTGGGACTTCATGGTTTAACAATTTGGCATTTGGTACAGATGGGAGATACAACTGTTACTTTCAAGAGACTATTCATATGGAGCGATGGATTAGTTTCCTAGGTGGGATATTTTATGAGGGGTGGAATGAGTATTTACAATATATGTTTTCTCTATTGATCGACAGTCTTCATGAGGTCTCTTGTGTTAGTACATTGTAGGGTAGTATTGTATGTAGTAGATGCTCTACATCTTTCAGGTTGGTTTGGTTTGGGACCCTGGGGACACTCAGCGTTTTAGTTTGGTTCCACCGATTGTTTGTATGGTTGTATTCGCCTTGCTTGAGGACAACAATCTCAGGAAGGGAGGAATGTAATGTCCCTTTCTACATGACCCCTCTAGATGGATGACTTAGTAGCTTATTTGGTTCCCGTAGGCTATAGTCAATGAAGAAAGGGGATTACTTGGATTATTTGATGTCATTTGGGGAGAAAAAGGTTGTATTTCTAAAGTGACATTAAATAATTAAGTTAAAAATGTTATAAAGTGACTTTGAAATTAATACCTAAGCAAACCTTACAAAGTCACTTTGATAAAGTAAAAAGGTAAAAGGGACATCAAAAAAGGTGAGAGGGATAAAAGAAATATGAGAGCTCATTCTCTCATTATGTTGATGATTGTTTTGAGGTTTATTTGGAGAGCTCTTGGAGCGTTTGAGGGTTTGGAGTAAACCCTTGTAGCATGTATTTAATGTAGACAGATACTCCAAATAATTATATTGATAGATAAAAATGAATAAGATGCTCACAATTACCCTCATGACAATTTACCATATAACATTGACTGGTCACGAGGTGAGGAGGTACATGCCTCTTGATTTATTTTAATTAATTTATTATTATTATAATGTCCGTAACATTTCCATCCCCTTAAGATTTTCTTTGTCCTCAAAGCAAGGGTAGTGATGGGTATTGTTGTAGAAAACATTCTGACTCCCATGATAAATATTGTTCGGGAAGGTTTTTCCATTTGATGAGATATTCCTTACTGGTTTTGGAACGTAACACATTTTCCTTAGTGGCAAGAACACCTTCTAGTTCTAAAACAATTCTCCCTTTGTCATTGAATTCAAGGATTTCTGTTTGAACTGGTTGAGTTTGCCCAAGCACCTTATTGAGACATGAGACATGGAAGACATTATGGATGCGACAATTTTCCGGTAATTCTAATCCATAAGCTACTTTGCTAATTTTTTTGTTAATTCGAAAGGGCCCATAAAATTTTGGAGCTAATTTGTTCTGCCCTTGTTGCTTAAGGGATAATTGTTTGTAGGGTTGAATTCTTACAGACACCCAATCACCTTCTTCAAACTCTCTTTCTGGCCTACGTTGGTATGCTAGTTGTTCCAAGGGTTCATTTTTGCGTAAGTGTGATATGTGGAATTATACCACCATTCAGCTAAATGCAACCATTAAGACCACTTATTTTGCTTATCTGTCACAAAACATCGAAGGTAAGTCTCTAACCATTTATTTAAAATTTTTGTCTAACCGTATGTTTGTGGATGGTAGGATGAGCTCATATTAAGGGATATTCATGTTTGTTTGCAAAAATATTTCCAAAAATTTCCTTTAAATTTTGTATCCTTATCGCAAAATTTTTAATAATTGTTTTTGTAAAAGACATCTGCAATTTTCTTTGTTGAGTCAGTTTTCCTTACTGCCATGAAATGTGCATATTTGGTTAATCTATCGACCACAACAAAATTTTTATCCTTCCCATCAGACATGGGTATCCCTTCAATGAAATCGATCGAGATTTCTTCCCATTTTTGGTCAGGAATATGTAGAGGAAGAAGTAGTCCTGGAGTCATAACATTTTCATTTTTATTTCTTTGACATATTTCACATTCGGAAAGAACTTTTTGAATATCCTTACTCATTCCTTTCCAATAGAATTATTGTCGTGCATTATAGTAGGTTTTAAATAAGCCTACATATCCTCCTGCTAAGGAGTTGTGTGATTCTTTTAAGACTTTCATTTTAAATATTGAAGATGGAATTAGATGGATTTTGCCCTTGTACCCTAAAATATCGTTTTTCCTTTCAAATTTGGGGTTTTGGTCCAAATTGTTGATTATTGAATTAGATTCGGGATCTTTGGGATACTCAACTCGGATCTCATCTAACCAATCGGGAATCACTACTTTTGTTGCACATACTCTTACTTTCTCATCTTTTCGGGATAGTGCATCAACAACTACATTGTCCTTCCCTTTTTTGTGTATTATTTCCATATCAAGGTTGGAAAGTTTTTCCATCCACTTTTGTTGTTCAGTGGACAATGTTTTTTTCCTTAGTAGGTATTGAATACTATTGTGATCAGTACGTGTCGATAATTTGCTTCCTAAGAGATATTGTCTCCATTTGGATAATGCATGCATAATGGATAACATTTCCTTATTATAGGTAGACTTTAGCTCTTCCCTTTTTTTGAAATTCCAACTTTCAAACGCTATTGGATGGCCATCTTGCATTAACATTGCCCCTATTCCAATTCTCGATGCATCACATTCTACTACAAAGGGTTTTGTAAAATCTGGTGTTGCTAACATAGGTGCAAATGACATGACCCTTTTTAACGTTTCAAAACATTCTTATGCATTGTTATCCTATTTGAAGTAATTTTGCTTTAATAGGTTTGATAGTGGTGTTCTCAAATGAGCATAGTTCTTGAGAAATCTTCGATAATAACCTATTAATCCAAGGAATCCCCTTAGTTTTGATATGTTTTTTGGTTTTGGCCATTCCATGATTGCTTTGATTTTACTTGGGTCCACCTTGAATCCTTCATGGGATTTGATATGACCAAGGTATTATACTTCCTCTTTATCGAACGAGCGCTTTGATATTTTTGCATAAAACTGATTTTTTTCTAAGAGAGAAAGTGCGTTCTCTAACTGCTTCATATATTCCTTCCAAGTCTTGTTGTAAATAATAATATCATCAAAAAAGGCCATTACAAACCTTCTTAAGTCGGGTTGAAAGAGTTGATTCATAGTGGCTTGGAAGGCAGATGGGGCATTTGTTAACCCAAATGGCATCACTTTGAACTCACAGTGACCTTCGTGTGTTTGAAAAGAAGTTTTTGGCACATCCTCTAATCTTACTCGAATCTGGTAGTACCCCAACCTTAGATCCAATTTTGAAAAGTATTTTTCTCCACAAAGTTCATCCAATAACTCATCTATGAAGGGTATAGGAATTTTTTTTTATAGTTATTTTATTTAACCCTTGATAGTCTATACATACATAGTTTGGAAGATCCATCCTTTTTCCAAACCAATATTATTGGGGTTGCATATGGGATCTCGCTTGTTGTAATAACCCCACATTTTAATAGGTCTTGAATTAGCCTCTCTATCACTGTTTTATGGTGGTGAGGATATCGGTAAGGTTTGGTATTAACATGTGTTGAATCGGTTTAACCTCAATTATATGCTCTATATTTCTTTCAGGTGGAAGCTTCATAGGTAAGTCTTGGAATACCTTGTCGTACTTTTTGATTAGTGCTTGAATCTCTGGGTGTTGAGACTGGATCACTTCTACTGCTAATATCTCATATGATGACTTTGTGCCATGTAAGCTAGTGCTCCTTTTTGAATCAGTTTCTCCATTTGTCGTGAAGATATAATTTGGGTGGGAGGTGGATGGAATCCGTATAATTTATATATTCTTCCTTCCCATTTGAATTTTATAAATTGTTTTTGGTGATTTGCATAATAGGTCCGCCAACATTTGTAACCATTGAATTTCTAGGACAATGTCTATTCCACCCAGGGGTACTGTGTAGAACCTTGTTTCCAATTCGTAATCTTCAATCTGAAGCTTGACCTTGTGACACTTTCCTACTCCATTAATTTTTTTTTCATATGCCACCATTACTCTTATATTTGCGATTGGATATACAAATAGGTTTAATTTCCTTGCAACATTTATGTCTATAAAATTATGGGTGCTCCATCTATCTACTAGAATGGTGACATTCTCCTTTTTTACGTGCCCCCTTAGTTTTAATGTTTGCGGTTGTGCTATTCTTGTTATTGTTGCCAACGATATCTTGGGAATGGCCTCTTCCAGCTCTATATTGGGGGCATCACTTTCCTCTTTACTTTCATTATCTGAGCCACTTTCAGATGTGTCTGATTCTTTCTATGCTTCACAAGTATACACTTTTTTACTATTGCATTTGTGCCCTGGCGACCACTATCTCCACAATATCGACATTTGTTTTCCCATTTGTTATTTGGATCTCAATGCCTGCCTTCACCTTCCCTTAAATGAGGTGGTACACACTTGTTAGACCTGTCTGCAGAGTATTTATTTGTTCTGTCATCTGAATATTTATTTAACTTTTCTGGACTTGTGAATGATGGCTTATTGAACTTATTTTTTTGGTCAATTAGCTTTGTCGCATGTCTAGCATCCTTGATAGTTTTTGGATTCCATAGTTTAATTTCACTATGGATGTAGTCCTTCAACCCACAAATATAGATTTTTAACAATTGTTCAACAATCAATCCACTTTTCCTTGTTGCTAGCACCTCCCATTCATGTGTATAGTTGTTTACGCTTCCATTATGTTTAAGATGCACAAACTTGTTATATAGGTCATCGTCCTCTTCATCATGGAATATTTTTAGTAGGGAAGCTGTGAAGTTTTTTCAATGGAAGGAATGAACATCACATTTTCTAGACCACCATAAGTACCAGTTATAAGCTTCTCCTTCTAAACTATTGGAGGTTGTCATTACTTTTTCTTGTTCGCCTAGCGGGGGGTTTGATTCGAAAATTATGTCCATTTTGTTGATTCTAACAATAGCTCCTTTATGGTCCTTGCCGTCATATTTAGGTAACTCCTTTTTAAACTTGTGGTAATCTCTATCTTGAAATTTGTGCATGTTTCTTGAAAAAATTATCTATGGTATTTCTTGGTGTCCTTGATCCTCTAATTTTTGCGATACCAGGATTTATGGTGGTCTTGGAAAGGCTAAGGGTTCTGCGTATAATGTGTCCATTCGTTCAGTTAATTGATCAATTCTCACGATCTATTCATTAAGCATCCTTGTACTCTTGTCCTTATCGTCACCCCTCATTCTTAAATAACTATTCCATCACGCCTCCAATGTGTTTATTAAGGTGTCAACCTTGTCTTCTTTTTGTAATAAATCTATCGATTTTTTCCAGAGTGTTTTTTGTACTTCGCCGAAATCTTCTTGACTTTTCTCAACATTATCGAGACGATATTTAATGTTGTTGATTTCACTTTACGGTTA